>PVKS010019306.1:0-38601 GCA_004027875.1 Aplodontia rufa | reverse complement strand
GTTTTTTTTTCCTGGTCCAATAAATCCACATGGAATGGTGCTGGGAACCCAGATCTCAGAATTTTATACCATCATCCCTATTCTCAAGATAAATAAGGCAGTTAGGCTTGGCTCTCTTAGTGTCCTACCAGGTCTCAGGCCTGGCCTTGCCTCACACTGCAGCACTGCAGAGAGTGAAGATCAAAACTGGCCTTGGAGGAACTGTGCCAAGTGGCTAATAAAGGTATTGCTCTTCTGATGCTAGGTTTGAGAAAAGAAGTAAATAGAAGTTAGGGCATAGACAAATGAGAAACTGAAAGTAGAGGTGGTTTTCCCTAATAGGAATACTTCGATGATCTTTGGACTACAGAGCAGAAGCCTTATATCCTCAGGGGACATAAGGTTATAAGGGGGCCATTGATGCTTAGGGGACACATGGCAGATGGTGATGTTGCAATAGAAATTTTGGACTAGTCAACCCCCCTAACAATAGCATCAGTAACTCAGACCTTCTTTAGAGGACATATGGTGATGGTAGCCCTTTCTACGTAATGCTAGTATCCCCCAAATCTCTCATGGATTTTGACAGCTCAAGCCTGGAGTGGGGTGTGATTCATGAATGAAGCACAAAATGACATCCCAGTGAGTGAAAGTGTAGTTAAATATGGTAGATATTATAGTCACTAAGATGACTGGAGTTGTCATCTAGCATTGACAATTTCCAAAATTACATGAGGCTGAAAGCCATTTGAAATAGTGAGAAATCCTTAAAAAAATGCTTCGTTTAAACCAGCATTGTCACCCCGTGTTATGCCAAGTGGATGAATGGAGCCCAGAAAGCTCATGTAGTGTTATTTTTGGTGAGGACCATGGAGGCTGGTAAGTGAGCATAGGAGGTTAAAGAGCCCAATTCCCACCTAAGGAGTTGTATTCGTATGCATGGTGGTGGAAAGACTAGGGTCAAAGAAACTGAATCTTGAAGAGAATATCAGCTTAGGCAGAGAGGAAGACACATCCTGCCTCCTAGGTCGATGAGGCGATGAGGTAGGGTGCTCAGGGAGATCCTGCAGGTTGATTTCCAAAGGTTCCCACTAGATGGCGGTGTTGGTCAGAACATGAGTGAGCAGAGGTTTTGGTAGAACCTTTCCTTGGGCTGAGTGGACATGTCATTACAGATGAGAAGAGGGATTAACAGGGAGGCGTGACAAACTGGGCCCAAGATCACCAAGCAGATTCGTTTTCTGTTGCTCCATTTTCCTTTGCCTCACACCTTTGAGGGCAATGCTGTGAGTTTCCGCACTGTTTCCAGAACGGTTGAAGTTTCTTTTCACATCTTATCTCTCTTCTATCACTTGAAAACAAGACATGCCAGCCTGAGGCAGATCAGTTGCTTTTACTGAATGGAGAGGTCAGGGTCTTGGATGGTAGATTCTGTAGCTTCGCATGGTCTGTGAGCTGAAGTTCAAGCGCTTGTGTTTCCCATGCTTTTACATTCCCTTTCACTGGTCTGTTACTTGATGCTCCTTAAGTTTTGCCATGGTGGTTTTTGTGTTCTGAAAATGCATGCCTTAAACGGGCACTGCTTCTTTGGGAAGCATCCCCTGACCCATTTAGAGAAATTTGATCACTTTTGACTTCATGCATTACCTAATCTATATTGTCAGGGATTTAGGTTGAAGGTGGTACAATGGCCAGGGACCCAGAAAGGCCCACACGTCCTCTCTAATCCTTTGCTAAATCAGTCAGGACTCCCTTGCTTATGACAGAAATCCAATTAAGTCTATCCTAGACAAAAAAGGAAATGTTATTGGCTTCATGAAGAGTGTGGGTATATGCAGCTGGGAACATTTGATGAGCAGGGATTATGTGGTCTCTCTGGAACATTCTTGCAGATTTCTGTTGCCTTGAGTGTTAGGTTCTATCTTCAACGGAAGACAGACTTTCTCCCTGTGGTGGGGGACACAGCCTGGCTGCTTTCTGCTCATCTCTTACCAGCTTTATTACCAGAAAGGGAAAGACTCTTTCCAACCAGGATTCAGTGGAACAGCAA
The DNA here is from genome assembly GCA_004027875.1 of Aplodontia rufa. Taxonomy (NCBI): domain Eukaryota; kingdom Metazoa; phylum Chordata; class Mammalia; order Rodentia; family Aplodontiidae; genus Aplodontia; species Aplodontia rufa. The sequence continues at coordinate 36,572 of PVKS010019306.1, read as the reverse complement.
AATGTAATAACATCTGTAGAAAATGAGTGTATGATTATCACAGGGACAATCATCACTACTTCTGATTGGCCTACCTTGGGTCATGTACCCACCCAATAGCCTGTGATTGACAATCTCCAACTTCATGATTGGAGTCAAGAAGTTTTCAAAAGGAAAGAACTTACAAAAAAGTTGGGAGGGGAAAGAAAATTAGGCAAATAACACACCTGTCTATTCCCTTGATCGCTAGGTACCTGAAGGACATTTATAAAAAAATAAAAATTAAGGCAGAATTAAACTCAAAATGCCTTTTCATTACCAAATAGGTTAGTGATATGTAACCCTCAACAGCTCTGAATCAAGCCCAGCCTTGAGTTGGAAGCCTAGGAAGGGCTTCTCAACTAGCCTCCAAAACCCCAAAGTCACAGGTCAATAACAGACTTAGAGAGAGAGGGTACAGTTTCAAATGCAAAGAAGGAATTTGGTGAAGTTATCATGAAGACCATGAAGCTTCCTGGAGCCCTCTCATTCCAAGTGACAAATGATAACCTGCAGCAGGACCCCTTACAGGCCCATCCCTGCCCCCGCTGCTGAGTGACACCCAATCCGCAATGTAGCACTGTGGTCGGATAACAGGTCCTCCCTGGGTGGTGAGGATTAGGAAAGGGTGGATCCACTGATGGAAGCATTTCCTCCTCTACATTTGCCCACTTTTTACTGTCTTAGCCCAGTGAGCTCAAGTTTATGCTCTTCAAATTTATGATCATCCAGGAGGGAGACAACATTTGTCAGTCGGGGAGACCCTTAGTCATCAAGGGAAAGCCCTTAGGCTGCCTCCTGGCATGTACCACTGGATTTTTAGGAATTCCTGGGACCACAGAAATGGGTAGTTGTGCTGTTGGCTCTAGAAGTTTCTGAAATGCAGAATAAAATATATACACATTTTTAGAGAACAACACTGACCCCCTATTTCTCAAATCACCCATAGTCTTTCAGAAACTCGTTGGCTAGAGCAGCGAATACCCGGTGTCCACAACACAAAGAATGTCCCCAGTGGAAACCACATGCACTCCCTCAGGGATATTTAAGTTCCAGGAACCAACTCTCCCTTGGTTGCCATGGAGAAAAAATCTTTTGCTAGGGGGAAATTAAAATCCCAGTGAAATTAAAGGCCAGTAGTCACTGTGATTTCCATGTTTTTGCTAATCCCAGCTAGATTCTTGCTGTGTTGGTTCTACTCACTCCCAATACTCCCCCCAACCCCCGACTCCATCTCTCTGCCCTGGGAGGCTGGTGCCTGGGAACCACATCATTGGAGCCCTTTGCTAGCTAGCTCCTCATGTTTAGCCTGTGAGACCCACTGGCAGGAGATTGGCAAGAGGATGGGATATTTTTTCCATCTTCCTTCCTGATTTGGGCCACATTTCTGGCTGTGGCTGTGCATTTGAATATCTAATGGTTCTGTCCAGCAATTTATTTGCCCCAGTGCATCTCTACTAGGCTAAGGCAACACGTCATTATTTAAGGGATTTTCCAGGTTTCTGCTGATCTAGCCACAGGCACCTCAACAACCCCATTCTCTTAATTTTGCTCATACCCTTAAATCTTTCTCCATTAAGTCCTCTTTCCTTTTAGGAATCTGAGTGGCATCCTCTTTCCTGCTGTGACCTTGACCTCTTACTTAACAACTACTGGGCACTAGGCAGCATGGGTAGAGTGGCCCCTTACCAATTGGGAGCATTCTGGGATGTCTTCACCAGTGTGTATTAGATCTTTTTGAGTCCTATCTCTTCCACTCTAAAGAGTGCCTTTCCAAAGAGTAAGCAGGACCTGCAAATGTCATGGCATTGACCTTAGACCCATGCTATCTAGTTACAATAGCCTTTCCTAAAGAAGAGTGATGTTTCCAGGACACAGTACACATACAGTCTCTAGACCTATGTTGTCACTGCCAGCTGTAGACACTAACCCAGATGAAGTGCTATCTGGAGAAATTAGGGTATAACGTGAAGAGAAAATCTGTGTTTCAGGTTTAGTGGAATGTCATTTGTGGTTGTCGATACTCACCAACCTTCCCAATGGCAGGCATGTAAAAGGATTATATATGTCCTGGTCATTTGTGGTTAGGCGGGGTCATTTGGAAATAACTGGAAAAGATGCTTTTCTGTTTAGGGCTAAGCATTTGATTCTGCAGACTCTCCAGAGTGTTTTTCCCTCTGGCATCACCACCTGCCAAGTTCTAAATGGTGGTTACATCGCCAGTCTGGGCCCCTGGGTGACTACAATGAGCAGAACACCTAAGTCAACTTGCTATAGACACGAAACGAGAAAACAGTCACTAAGATGTGAATGTCGTATGGTATTACAATGTGATCTTCCCTACCTTAACAAATGTTTTCAACACAGAAGCCCAATTAACTCAATTTTGTCACTTGCTTCCCCGCAAACTTCACAGAAGAGCAACTTGAACAGCTGGAACCTACTTGTGTTTTTGTGAAATGGATATTTGGTTTTCAACCCACTTTATCGTCATACATGTAGTTCATTTGTTCCTGGCATATGTACACAGTTCCTAAAATTCTTCAATTCTTGGGAGTGGTGTTTCATTTTTTAAAATTTTATTTTGTTGTACAATCATAAATGCCCATGTAGTAACAATATGATATGAACCTGATCCTACTAGAAAATCACCCCCACCCCAGTCTCTTGACTCTTCTATATTTCCTCCATAACAGATATGTCTTTATATATGTATACAGACTATTTTCCAGAATTAAATAATTGCATAAGTATTATATGGCTTCTCGGGGAGTCAATTAAGTAACATTGTTACCCCCCATCCCAGATCTCTCTTTGTCCCCTTCCTCCTCTTATCTCTCCCCACATATCTGTGGTTCCCCTAGATTATTTTGTGAATATAGTATACAAACAATCCAATTAATAAAAGGGCCAGAGAGCTAAACAAACTTCTCAACAAAGGAAATCAAGGAAGTGAATGAATACATGAGAACATGTTCTAAATCACAGTAATCTGAGAAATGCAAATCTAAACATTAAGATTTTACCTCATTCCAGTCAGATTGGCAAAGATGAAGAATATCAAAGGTAACAGATGCTGGAGGAGTTATGGGGAGATAGAAACATTAGCACACTGTTGGTGGAACTGTAGACTGGTACAGCCACTCTGGAAAGCAGTGTGGAGATGCCTCAAAAATTTAGAGAAGTATCCACTGTATGAACCAACTTTCCCTCTTCTGGGTATTTTCCCAGAAGAGCTAGAATCAGCACATTATAGTGACACAGCAAAATCTATATTCATAGCAGCTCAATTTATAATAGCTAAATTATGAAATCAACCCAGAAGTCTCCTCACTGGATGAATGGATCCAAAAGCTCTGGTGTATGTATGTACACACACACACACACACACACACATACACACACTGGAGGAGTTCTACTTAGCAATTAGAAAACAATATGGCATTTGGAGGTAAATGGACTGCAATGGAAAAAACTATGCTAAGCAGAATTAGCCAAACCCAGAGACTGAAATGTCAAATGTTTTTCATCTTTTGTGGAGGCTAGAGCAAAACCCAGGCTTGGGTGGTGAGTGTTTTATATACTCTTAAGTTTCAGAATGGGGCTGGTGAAAGACCAAAGCATGATCAGAGGGTTGGGACTTTCAGCCCCACTTCCTCCCAATGTGTGGGGTAGGGGGATAGAAACTAAAAGTGAAATTGATCACCAATGGTCGATGATGTAATCCATGCAAACCTCTGTAAAATTCCTCGAGGACAGGGTTCAGGGAGCTTCCAGATAGCTGAACGTGGAGATGCCTGGACGGCCTGCTCCAGCAGAAGGCACAGAAAGCTCTGCAGTGCTTCCTGTAATCCTTGTCCAATGCATCTCCTCCATCTGACTCACCATATCCTTTGTAATAAGTGAATAAGTACCATTAAGATATTTAGTCCTGTGAACTGCTCCAGCAAAGTAATTAATACACTAGGAGGTGAGAATCCCTCATACACGGCTGGTTGGTTAGAAATATAAATGTTCACCTACTTGCAACTGGCATCTGATGTGGGGGCAACCTTGTGGGACAGAGCTCAACCTGTGGGATCTGGCATTATATCCAGGTAGATACCGTAGGAACTGGGTTATAGGATACCCTTCTCATTGACACGTGCAGGGAGAAATCCCTTCACTTTTTGGTGACCAGAGGTGAGTCTTCTGTGTTGATCATTGAATGAGGGAATACCTGATTGGCCCTAATTCATGCTTCAAAAACCCAATGAAATACAACAGGACTTATCTTTTTATGGTCTCTAAAATTTTGTCTTACCTTAGCCTTCGGGTTCCCCAGGCCTGGACTGATTTTGCTGCCTAAAGGCAGCACCACAATCCATTTCCTCCAGCACTCTAACAGAATTAGAACTATGGTTACTGTGTAGATGCAAAAATTCCTGAGCAGCAAACTGAAGATTTTTTTTTTACATGAAGGAGTTGTGACAGCAAAATGCCATTATATCCACAAGAAATTAAATGGCTTGTTTTGAATTGTATGTGCACTGGTCCAGGAAAGAGCCATCACTTCTCCATGTGGAGTGAGGATGACCTACAAGGACTCAAGCGTGCAGTCACTTTCACTATGTGATGTCCCAGACTGAGTCTCCCCTGACCGTAGGAAAGGTAACTAACGTAGGCCAAGAAAAGATCCAAACCCAATTCATTTAAAAATTCTGGTGATACAACAGGGACCTCAAACATTCCTATATAGTGCATGACTTCCAAATTGTGAATATACTATAGATCTGCCATGATTATAGTTTAATAGCAGTAGATGGGTTTTTAATGCAACCTCCAAATGTCAGTCATTCCTTTGGTTCACACTGTTCCTTAGGGAAGCACAAGGAACAGGCCCTGAATGAATCAAGTGGACCAGGAAATTTATTACTTTCATTTTGCAAATATTGGATGGAATATCTAGGAGGTTATTATGGTTTGGCTGAAAGATGTCCCCCAAAATCTCATAAGACAGTCCAGGAAGGCAGAGGTGAAATGGTTGGGTTAGGAGAGCCTTCATCAGTGGGTTAATCCTCTGATAGGGATTAACTGGTAACTATATGCTGGTAGGGTGTGGGTACAGGTGGATCACTGGGGGCATGCCTTTGGGGTTTTTATTTTGTATCTGGCATGGAGTTTTTACTGCTCCCTGGAGCTATGCCTTCCACCATGATGTTCAGCCTCACTGAGTCTCAAGGAACGGAGCCAACCTTCTATGGACTAAGATCTCTGAAACAGTGAACTCCCAAACAAACTTCTCCTCCTGAAAGTGTTGTTAGTCACATCAAAGGAAAAGCACAAGCTAAAACAAATATAGCAGCCAGCTTCCAAAATGGTGCCCCATGATCCCCACCCAGTGGTGGTTACTTTCTTATGAGGTGTCCCTCCAACTTTGTGCCAGAATTGGTCTATGTAACCTGCAACTTGCCTCTTGTGAAATTAAGTTATACGACATTGTACTTCTGTTTTGGGTTTTGTCTTGATCACTTGCTCTGGCAGAAGCCAACTACCACATTTTAAATATTCACAGACCTCTGTAGTGAGGCTCATGGTGGTGGGGGAAACTGAGGCCCTCACTGTAACCACCTGGGAGGAATGAAGGCATGCCAACAACCATCTGAATCAGCTTGGAGCCGAACCTCTAACCCTGGATGATTTGTGTCCCAGTCAACTTGCCAGGGCCGTCAACCTTGAATTTCTGACCTTTAGAAACTTCGTGAGGTAAAGTTTGGAGTATTATGTTCCCTAGTTGCTATGGTTTGTCCTATCCAAAACTCACTTTGAAATTTAATCCCTACTATGAGATATTTGAGGTAGGTCTAGGTGGAACTTTAAGAGATTAAGGCATTGTTCTCATAATTCATGTAGTTATATGGATTATCTAGAGAACAGTTCTGCTATAAAAGCCAGTTTGACTAGGTCTCTTGTACACACCCTATCTCTGCCTTGGAATATTGTTAGTGAGAAGGCTATCAGATGTGGCCACTTGAACTTGGGCCAGGAACAAGTCCAAATAAACTTTATAACTTAGCTAGTCTATGATATTTTATCAGCAGTGGAAAGCACACTAGGACAATAGCAATGGATAATTAACACAAGGTCAAAGCTCTGAATCCTGGGACCTTTCCAGACTTCTGATGGTTTACATTGTGCTGGAATTGGAAGCAATAGTCAGCCTCTTGGTTATTCGCTGTGGGGTTGAGAGGCATGGCACTGATCCCTAGTAAACATGGACTGCTTATCTGTTTTGGAGACAGGGAAGAATAGGAAGGGAATAGGGTAAATGAACACATGTGCAATAAGGAGAGGAGTTTAAGACTTATTTTTCACTTTTATACTTTTCCCTATACAAATACTGCTCTAAATTAACTGTATAATAGTTTTTATTGGCTGAACTGGGCCTTGTTCATTGTGTAGATGAAGCCTCACTTCCTCTACCAAATGTACCTATCTATGTGTATCGATACGACAGTCTTTGCTATAAAATTTAGGGGATCAATTTTGGTTGGAGAAAGAAGTTCAGGAAGCAGGTATAAATGATGGTAGCAAGATTTGAGTTCTGAGTAACTCAGAGGTATGACCTGCTGTTCAAGAGAGATAGTGAAGCTCTAGATCCAGGAGAACTACTGTGGAGCATGGGAGAATCCTGTTCCTTGTTCCTATTGCAACAGGAACATTGGTATTGGTGTGGCTAACCAGGGACACATACCTTTTTTTCTTGCAGACAGTTTGGCTGGTTAGAGAACTTCATAAGAAGTAGAACAGCTGAGACCCACTCCCAGATAAATCCCCTCTTTTGAAGTACCTGGAGTGGTTTCTGCATCCCTGACCAGATCTTTGTTGATTCTATCAGCTTGGAGATCAGAGGACCAAGATAAAGGAGAGAATGAATGGGAGACTCTAGAAAAAAGTGGTAAAGAACTGGAACAACTTTAAAAATTTTTTATTAGTGCATTGTAGTTTTACATAATGATGTGATTAGTTGTCACATATTCTTAGACACACACAAATCAGCAATACAGTTTGTTCAATATCCCCACCCCCAGACCCCTTTACCTCTCTCCTGTCCCCTGATCCCTTGCCTTTCTTCTGGGTCCTATATTGTGGAACAACTTTTTAATCTTACCAGGAGCAGAGGCCACGGTTTCAAGTCTATGCCATTCCTGTTCCAGGGTGCATGTCTGACAGATCAGCCTTCTTATTGCATGGCAGCATAGAGGAACAGAAGCGGGAGATGCTTTTAGAAAAGAATCACTTGAGGCGGAACTGAACACTTTGAAAAATGCCTTGCTCTGCCTGTCGAGGATTACTTCAGGCAATGTCCCAGGAGAGGGTTTCCTTTGCCCGAGACCAAACCTACAGTATGAAAAGAATACAAACTATTACCTTGAATATTTAATATTTTACTGGGACGTTTGCAGCATAAAGAAATAGACTTTGTAACACATGAAACCAATGATCCTTGGCTTCAGGAAAAAAAGCAATCAAAGTACGCATCCTTTGGTTTCAGTGCAATTGAACCACCTTTATAATTTGACAAAAAAATCCTATAAGTCTAATTTTCCTCTTAAAAGGTCGTTTTTTCTTCTGTTCTATTCATATTAATTTTTAAAAATCTGAAGTTGAAAGCTCTATCAATACCAAAAGCATTTATGTTTCCTTAGTACCTTTAGATTGCAACTGATTTTGCTCATGGTACAGGCAGAGAACCCTGTTAGTGTAGCTGTGGGGAGGAGCTGATCTCACCCCTCCCTGATGGAATTATGTCTTTGATTGGAGGCAAGATACACGGTGCACTGAGGTTAAGGGAAGAATCAGAGGTCATTCATTTGAACTGTTTTCTACATAGGAAAATATCCCAGAAGCAAATGAATCATTGAGAATTACTATGACACTCAAGTCACATGAGCATCTCAAAGTACTGCAGCTACTTTTTAATGTACATAATGGAGGAACATACTTAACCGTTTAACTTAGCATACAATCACAAGTTCCAAAGTATGCATTATAGTTGGTAATGTTTTCACATAATTGCCGATACTGAGATGCATGTTCAAAGTACTTCAGCCTCATACTATGTGTATATACACAAAATGTGTTCCTCTGTCATTAAAAACCCACGGTTTTAAATATGTGGATTGGAGGACTTAATCCTTGCATGTGACTTTTACATATATATTTTTTACATTTTTTTCAAAATTTGCTTTTATTTAAAAGGAGGCTTATTAGGATGTCAAAATATTGAAATTTTTTTGAAATTAAGGAAGTACAGAGTGAGGTCACAAATAAGTCAGGCAATGAGGGTGCCTGGGACATCTGGGTCACACTTCTGATTGTGCAACTATGATTTATTCAACATTGAATATTAGTCTTGAACATCAGAAGTATTGTGTTGAAAAAAATCTAAAAGTTTGGCCATAGCTTTTTAATTTTTCAGACAATTTATTCATCTGCAAACTGAGCATTTTAGATACATCTTGTAAGGCTAGGAGGAAGGAAGGGTATGTTTTAAAACACTTTGAAAGATGAAAAAACCCCCAGCTTCCCAAAGTCCACCATTGAACAGTTTCATCTTGGTTGTAGGTCAGGTCACTGGTTCAACTTGGGCACACACCAGAATCACCTGGGGAGTCTTGAACCCTCTTCACACCCATCCTCCCTCCTGGATTCTGTTTAATCGGTCTTGAGTGTGGCCCACATAGTGGGAGTTTTAGAAGCTTCCCCAGGTGATATCATGTGTAGCATGATATCCTTTCAATCACTGGAGATCATACTGTAGAATTACCTGAGCTGCTTCTTAAAGGTGAAGCCAGGGGCTGGAGCGGTGGCATGGTGGTTATGGAGCTTGCTCTGCTTGCACGAGTACACGGGTTCAAACCCCAGCACCCATGTACGCAACTAAGTGTCAGAGCAATGAGAGCCATGTGAAAAACTAAATTAAAAAAAATTGATTCTGTCTCTCCCTCTCACTGTCCCTCTTTAAAAAAAAATGGTGAAGCCATTCTGCTCTCAGGCTCAGCAAGTGTAGGCTGATACCTGGAAACCAACCTTTTTAACAAGCTCCTCCCGGCCTTGGTGCGGAGGTTCACAGAGCCACACTTGGGAAGTACTACACATGCCAACTTTTGGTCACTTTCGGCTGGTCTCACTTTCTTACACCATAAGAAACAACTTCCTTCAATTAGGATTCAGTCTTGGGGAAGGGAGAGGGTAAAGATCATAAAGGGACTAGAAGCTATTCCTTTAAGTTATTGTAGTTTGAGGTTTGCCTCAGAAAATGCAGGATACTGTGAAGGCAACAGCGTAAGCAGGCAGAGTGAGAGTTGCTTCAAACCCAAGAACTCCCCTGTCAAAACAGACCGAGATCTGAAGTGCTTAGACTGGACAATAGGCCAGTTTTGGGGGCTCGGGCTGCCTGTTCCTTCTATATAACCCCAGGTTCTCACATTTGGGTTAAAGGGAGGTGGTCAGTAAACCAGCTGGTCACTCTGGCTCAGTCTTCTTGGCTGGACTCCTCACATCTGGAGGTTCAACAGGATGTACTCTCCTGCTGCTCTGGCCAAATATGATCCATTAGTTCCCTCCTGTCATTTAAGACATTCATTACACCCGGGCCCTGTTACTGAGAGCCAAAGATATCTGGACATGGCTGACACTGTTGGTGCTCCAAACAAGCACTTTAGATCCTTCCGTTTCAGCACATGCTGTCCCACCTTCCATCCTCCAGAATCGCAGCCTTGCCTGAGGGCTTCTCAATCTATCCTCACAGTGATTAACACATGCATGTATGCATTGATAGCCTTCAACTAATGGACGGGAGCTGGTGTTCATTCTCTTCCCTCTCGGGTAGGAAGACTTGAGGGAACATTTCCTACAATGGCTCCCAGAATTTCCCCCGGGGACTAAGTGTCAGGGGCAAGTAACCCCTCACATAGGTTGCTACTCTTCCTTATCTCACTGAATCATTCCATAACCAATGCTTCCTGGGATTACATCCAAAGTCAACTACATGCACATGAATCTTAGTTTGGGTTCCTTCTCAAGGAACTGCTTCTGAGTACGTAAATGTTATTCCTATCTATGAGCTTCACGTTACCTTCAGTTACAGACATGGTTCTGGTGCTCATTCCTGAACTAAACTTCAATTATCAATACTTGAGACTTTCTTGAAATTTCTAAACTCCTTAAATACAGTTTAGAGTTCAAGTATTTTATGTTATGCAGAGTCACTCATTTCTGCAATGAAGAACCATGAATAAATTTAAAGTGGCTGGTGGACTATTAATCTTAGTTTAGAAGCACTTTGAGGGACAGCTGGCATGGACCTGGTATCAATCTTTTGTAAAATGATATCACTGTTAGCCTTTCGATCTGGAGTGTCTCCTAGAGGTTCATGTGTTGAAGGCTTGTTCCCATAGCAGCAGTAGTTGCAATGTAGGGCTTTGGGGAAGGGATTGTGGCATGAGGGCTTTGACCTCATTGGATTAATTCAATGGATTCATAGCTGAATGAACTTTTGGGAGGTGAAACATGTGGGACCTAGTAGAAGAGAATGGATTCTTGGGGGTGTTCCCTAAGGGGCTGTGTTGTCCCTGGAACCCTGTTCTTGGGCTGCTTCCCTGCTGCCATTCTATAAGATCTGCTGTCACATCCTTTTCTACCACGACGTTCTACCTCACCATGGTCCCACAGCAGTGGAGCCAGCAGACCATGGACTGAAACTGAACCAAAGTCAATTTTTCCTCTTTTAAGTTGACTTTCTTGGATATTTTATTATAATGACAAAATATTAACATACCCACTATGGGCTGCTTTATTTGATGATCCCTTTTGGGTCCAAGCTTTTCCATACTCCTTACAGATCTGCATCAGATCTTCACTTCTCGGTTGCAGTGAATGTTGCATAGCATAATCACTGGTAAGTGTGTTTGTTCAAAAGTTCCATCAGCTATTTCTGTATTTTAGTTATCTGATTCAATATCACAGGCTGATTTGAAACAATTTCCCTTCAATACACTTTGTAAAATGAACAACAGACATGAGTGATATGGCTCTCCTGAATGGGAAAAAGGAGAACTTCCTGTCATCTAGAAGTCCTCCTTGATATACAGGATATTAATGGACAGCAGTTGAATAATGAATGTCAAGTTCAGTCAAGCTCTTGTGACTTTTGCATCAAAGTGGCATGTATGGACAACCCACAGCAAACACCAGGGTCTTTGGAAATGTCATTTTTAATATTCTCTTATCTCAGAACTAACTGAGGGAAATACAAGGGGATCCCAATGGAGGTGGATCGATGTTTTATTACTCTTGGTGGTAGACTGGAGGATGTTAATTAGGTCTGAACCAGAGTCAAATTTCTGAAGATTATCCTCTGCAATGCAGACCTTCCAACACTAGTGGAGATGTTGGCCTTTGGTGCAAAGAGATGCTCAAAAACCACTGGGCAGCAAACGTGGCAATAGGAGATCATAGGAGGTGCTTTAGCTTCATGGTTGAGGCCTGATGTGAAAAAAGGAGAAAAAGTCATGTCATATAGAAGCACTGACATGGTAACCCTGTGAATGTCACTGACCTACTAGATTATCACTCACTCTTAGGAGAGGAATGGCTAAAGGATGGTAGAATCCTGAGCCCCATGCTACCTAATGGAGCCAAGAGAGGTCACCTTTTCTGTGTCCATTTCCCTATTGATCAAGTCCACTAGTTCAATGAACTCAAATACCTTGTGTTCCCTTTTTATCTCCCATGTCATGCCCTAGTTCAAACCACTACACTTATGGCAATGCCACTGGAGCCTTGTCTTGGTCATGTCAGACTATCACAAGCTACCCAAGACTGGGAGGTTTAAAAAAAAATTTTTTTTTGAAGAAAGGGGCTGGAACAGTGGCTCAGTGGTTCTTGTGCTTGCTTGGCATGTTCAAGGACATGTGTTTGTACCCCAGTAACACAAGTGTCAGATCAATGAAAGCTACATGAGAAACTAAATTTTTTTTCTCTTGCTGTCCCTCATTGAAAAAAGTGAGAATTTAGTTTATAATTTTTTCCTCCTATGTGTATGTGGTGCTGGGGTTCAAACTTGGGTCCTCACGAATGCCAGGAAATGCTCTATCACTGAGCTTCTGTTCCAGCCCCCATACATTTTTATAGTTCTGGAGGCTGGAAGCCCAAAGTCCAGGCAGGGACAGATTGGTACCTAGGGAGACCTAGGTAGTCAGACCTAGGAAGTCTGGCTTGCAGACTTCTTACACGGCAAGAGGAAGGGAAGAGGGCAGATGGCACATGTACCTGTTTCTTATAAGGACACTAAACCCATTATGGGGCCCCATTCTCATCTTACCTAGATCTAACTACCCCCAAACATGTTATTAGTGGCTTGGTTTTGAACATGAGCTTGGGTGTTGCAAACCTTCAGTCCATAACAGCTCATTTGCATCCTTCACTTACACCCTCCTTTGCCCAGGAAGCTGAGCTGCAGACTGCCTCACCTAGTTTCCCCACTATGTCGTCTGGTTGGGTTGGGCTATAGGAAGCACAGCGACCACATGCCTATTCAGCCATAGGCTCTGCTCTTCTCCAGCTCCCAATCCTTGGCCCCATGAGTATAAGTGAAGGCTCTCTCATTGCTTGTCTATGCTTCTATACCTTCTTGGTTGCCTTTATCTGTCCCTGACTTGGTAAATAGCCTTCCATTAAACCTCCTTCAAACCCTCAGTGCCATGCATTTCTTCTGGGAAGACTGACACCCTCTAAATGACTCCCTGCATACAACTCACAGCTGCTTTTATAAAATATAAATCCGACATTACTCCTATGATTGATGTGCTCCCATATCACTAACTTCCCCTAGATCAAAATTCCAACTCCCATAAGGCCCTGCATGATCTGCTTTTTCCTCAAATTGTCATCCTCCCTTTTATTCTTTTTAGTTCAATGACAACTTCAGTGTTGCTTAAAACTTAAGTGATTACATACACTGCTCTGCCTTTATTTGTCCTTCTATTCTTTGACCTTTCATCCTCGATCTCTACAATCTGAACCCTTTGCCTGGGCATATCCTACCTGCAGCTCAAGTCTCAGCAAACAAGTGGGTGCTATAGAAGCTAAGGGGGAGGTCCCTAATCCAGACTGTTGATCAGAACAGGTGACCTCCCAGCTAGCATGTTTCAACAGATTTTGCTATTTCCCTGCACCCCCTGTATATCATCCAAGCCCAGGACGCTAGAGCAATGCCTGGTTAAGACATAGGCACACAGAACTTGGATGATCAACACTTGTTCCTTCTCCTCTTTTGTGCATAAATTCCTACTCAGGCTTTAACTGTGGTAAGAACTAATCCTCACAGAGAAAAGAATGATAAATTCTAGGCTGATCGGAAGCCAGATTATCTACTTGCCCAGTTAGAATGGATATCCAAAACAAAAATGCTGGTGATGGTGTGGAGACAAAGGAGATCTTATGTTATTGGTAAGAACGTAAATTAATAGTCATTAAGGGGACCAATATGGAGGTTCCTTAAAAACCTAAAATAGTACTATCCTATGCCCCAGCTATCCTACTCCAGGGCATTTATCCAAAAGGAAGAGAAATCAATGTCAAAATGTTCAGAACAATCCTTTGGCCTCAGGTTACCTTCTCATAATAGCAAGGATATGGAATCAACCTAGATGCCCATCAATGATGAATATTATAAACATGAAAAGTATGAAAGACATGATATTCTCACTTGCCGCAAAATGAATGGCAATGGAGGATATCATGTTAAGTGAAATAAGCCAGATACAGAAAAACAAGGACATGTTCTTTCAAATGTGGAACCTCAGAAAAGTCAACCTAAAAGTACAATAGTGGTTAGAGATTGGGAAAGGTGTACATGGGAGGTGAGGGCAGAAAAGGGGTCTTAAGTTATGATTAGTGCACATGGTAAGCATGTGGAAGGAAATGTGCTGATTTTCATATATAATATTAAAATTTAAAAATAATCTTTGGGCCACAGGTCATCCTTTTCTCAGGACTTACAATGGTGATAGATGGCAAACATCCCTGTTTTAATATAGCCTCTGGATGGCTAAGAATCTATATAAACACCCCTCTTTGTAAAGAATTACAATAGGACAAGTTCTCATTTTATGTTCTTTCAAAATATTAGATACATAGAATGAGATTATGGATTCATAAGGCATTTATTCTGTTAATGATCATTTAGGTATTTTTAATAAGTACTTAGAAAATATTCCCTCTGCCACCTCTATGCCCACAAATCAAGATTTTGATAACAACCTATGTACACCAATGCAGTTATTTTCTATTCCATATTCCAGTGCTTTCTGTCTCAGGGAACTACCATCAGGAATCCTGTATTTGTTTTTTTCTGCTTTCAGAATTTTTAATGAGTGCATTTCATAAAAATATGAAATTTAAGAAATCTTTTGGGTTTATGTTTTTACCTTACTTTCATTGCTCAGTTTCACATGGATTTTTACACTGTAATCATTTTACTCACTGCTAAATCACCTCCCACTGAGTAAATTTACCATTTTATTCATTGTCTTTCAGGGGTAAGGTAGCTGGGTTGCTCCAAAACCATTGCTGACATTGGTGCTGGAACATTCTACATGCCTATTGTACATGTATTAGAATAGGCTGTAGCATGCTATAGTAAGAAACAATCCTCAATCTCAGGAGCTTATGACCACAACAGGTTTATTTCTCACTCATGCTGTAAGTTCTTTGCAGTCAACAGAGAAGGCTCTGCTTAAAGTTACCCAGGGATCCAGTCACCTCAAATGTTGATAGTAGCTGTGTCAGAAGGAAAAAGCTCTGGTGAATCTGGAATTTGCCTATCATCCTTGCTCCAGCATAGAAGAGACACATGTCACTTTCATTCACAATGCATTGGTCAAAACTAGATCTGACCCTACCCAATTACAGGGGCCAGGAGGTACTTTAAAATGTAGGCAATTTCAACGTATTTAAGCAAAGTCTTTGAAAATTTTTTAGGAAGTAATGCCAAATACCACTTAACACAGCAACTCTTGTGTATATGCACAAAAGATTTCTTCACATTGTGGTATTAATGCTATTTTCTGAAGTGATTTCACCAATTTACTTGTCTGACCATAAGTTAAAACTATAAATTTATAGTTTTTCTAATTTTGCTACTGTCAGACTTAAATCTTTTCCATGGTATCATAAAATGATCTCATTGTGACTGATTTGTTTTTATAGTTACTGATAAAAATTTCCTTATATTTTATTATGTTTCACCTTCTAAAATACCTATTATCTTGCCTATTTACTGTTTATTGGAATATTCTAATCTTTTGTTAGTATATATTGCAGAAGTTTTGCAACTTGTCTCCTTATACATGAACAAAAGTTCTGAATTTCATTTGCCAAGTTTATGAATATCCTTTTATTCTTAATACTTTGTAATTTTTCTCAATTCCAAAATTCTATAAATAGACTTTCAAAGCTGAAGATATGGATGAGTAATTTGTGTGAAGTTATTTAGGTATAGTATATGTAGTGATCAAAATTTCATAAGGGTTAAAATTTTCCAGCTCTATTGAGAAGTGTTTCTTTCATCTGTAATAGTCCAATGTTATGATCCGTTTTGGGAAAATTCTATTTATAAATTTCTTGTGATATTACATTAATTCTGATAATGACAAGACAATTATTCCTGATACAGAAATGCTTCCTCTATTGTTTTGAGACCATACTTAACCATTAACTATTTCATAAAATATTCATGTTTTGACTTCTATAAAATATTCCAGCAATAAATCTTTGATAAGGTATAAATTTCTATTTGTCTAGATCTTTTATTTTTAAGGCTTGTTTTCCTTACAGAGCTTTTACCCTTTTTGCAGGGCTGAAGTCTGATATTCCAGCAGTGTTGTAAGTGGTTTCTTCTCTTTAATTATCCGTATACCTGCAGCAAATGACAAAATATAAATAAAAATTCAACACTATTTGGATATACTGTTCTTATGTCTAATCATTTCAATATGCATTTCTAATAACTTACCTGTAGAGTACTTTGAGTTCATTATACAAACACTGACAGTTTTATTTCCTTCTTTCTTATCCTTATGTCTGTTTTTTCTTGTTTTATTGCCCTAGCTAGAGTCTCCAATGCAATATTGAATAAATTGGTTATAGTGAAAATTGTTCATTTGATTTAAAAATCAATACTTTAATAACTCCCTAGTTAGGAATTTTATTATAAATGGTTGTAGGACAGTATCGCCTGCTTCATCTTGCACATTTAGAAATAATTGCCAAGAAATGTGAAGGGTCTGAGATTTTTACCCTACTTGCAAACTAAAGTCTGCCAGTTTTATAGATGCTTGTGGAAGATTTGGGTAGAAAATAAAAGACTCTTCCTCAGGATACAGCAGGAGTCTTCATTTCACATCTATTCTCCTTGTGCTCCACAGGAGCATGGAGCAGCCTGGGGGTGCTATACACTCTGACTTTGCCTCATAGCTGAAGACACCTGAATCTTTTAGAATGGGCTACAAGCGTAACTGTCTAAAATTTGCCCTGAAGTGAGACATTATCTTTTCTACTGGGCAACAAAGAAGGCATGCCATTCAGAATGAAATGCTGTATTTTTTAAGACTAATTTCTATATGGTGGTTCTCAGGAGTTTGGAACCAAAGTCATGGGAGCTTCTTTTCACAAGGTATGTAGAAACAAGAGCCACAGATTTCTCAGTTTTCCTATTATGTCAAATGTGATTTATGGATTTCCTAATACTAAATCATCTTTGTATATACCCAGCTTGAAAACTATTTTATGCTATTAACATTTTTGAATCTATGTTTGTAAGAGTAACTTACAACTTTGTTCATGTTTTTCACTAGGTTTGGCATCAAGGCTGAACTAGAATGAGTTGAATATTCTTTTCCTATTGCCTATATTCTATAAGACAAATATTTTCCTTGATAATTTGATAGAATTCTTCTGTATTCTCTTTCAGGGTTGGTCTTTGGGTTTACCCACTGTCCAACCACAGTTTCAATTTCTTGAAGGTTTTCATTTCTTCTTGAGTCAGTTCCAGTCAGTTGTCCAATTCTAGAAATCTACTCATTTTGTCTAAGTTTTCAAAATTGTTGGTGTTTTATCCTTTGACTCCATTTACAGCCAGATCCCCCGTTCTGTGTGTGCTTTATCTTGCTTCCGTCTCCTTTCATTCACATCAGGTGTCTGCTGTGTTAGTGGACGATCCCACTTCGACCTTACTGGAAGAAGCCTGTTAGTGGAAGTTTTCTCATTTGATTTCTCGGTGCATCCAGCACTACAGGTGTTCTGTAATCCTGAAAGGGCATTATGCAGTATGGAGAAAAAAGGATATGGAATCTAAGGGAAGTAAAGGTGTGAGGGAAGGAAGGAGCCTTCAATTGTGCAAGACAGAGGCACCCAGCTCTTAAGCCACAAAGAAGGCAGGTGATCCAATTGGAGATAGCTACAAGTATGTTGAGGCATTAAGCTGACATCCCCTTAATCTTCTGTATGGATGAGAATCAGTTTTCCTTATGCAAGCTACCACATGCTGGCCAGATAACGCTTGTCAACAAGCTCCCTAGCCTCATTTCTTTACATCAGCATCAGCTTTGCCTTAAGGAGAAACAATGGTTCCCAACAATTTCTGTTCTGAAGTATTTTTTACCTGGGAATTCTCTTATGTTCATTTTCTTTCTCATTTCCTTTAATCATTTCTCTTTAAAAATTTCAAGCTATTAAGTTCACTTGAACAGGTTATATAATTTCATCTGTTATAGGTGTTTAAGTTTTTACTGTAATTTTCTAGTGAGGTTTTAATATTTTAAATTTCAAATCTTTAGAAATATTCTAATTGCTCTCTAGTTTATTATTCAATCATAAACCTTAATCTTTATTAAAGCCTGTTCTTCAAATTCCATACTCATTATTTTGAAAGTTTGCCTATAAGGTTAAACAAGATTATTGTCTAGTTACGGGCTACATACATTTATATATTAAGTCATAAAAAAATCCCTTAAAGTTGATCTCATTTGAGATTGATTAAATACCATGGCAAGGCTACAACAATCTACTTTTCATAGTTCTATTAATTGTTTCCATACTTAGAAATTATTAGAAGTTGGAGCAGTGGCTTGGCAATTTTGGTGCTTGCCTGGCATGTATGAGGATGTGGGTTCAAACCCCACCTCTACGTACACAAAGAAGTGTTGGAACAATGAAAGCCACATGAAACTATAATTGATTCTCACTGTCCCTCTAATATTAGAAGTCATTTAAAATAATGCATTTTAACATAAATGTATGAGTTTAAAATTATGTAATACCTCTAAAGTATACATTGTCTTCGTCTCCCATATTAGCCATTCCAATTTTCTTTTCCTTCAACTTTGGCTGCTATAATTTTTCACTTTCAGACTATCCTTATATTTTAACTGTCTCTCTTGTAAATTGTACGCATTAAGTTACTGTTTTTAAATCCCCTGAGTAACTCTTAAATCGTGGTTTTGTACATTTGTTTTTCACACCGACTACCTTAGTCTTTGTCCTACATGTCTTAAATCTTTTCATTTTTACGCAATTAACGTTTACAACTTCAACATAATTTTAATATGATCTGACATCATGCCCCTGTGTGATTTTGATATATAAACTCTTAATTCTGGGTTTTTGTAATCTTTCCCCTTCAAGACTTGTTTCAAATAGTCAAGATCAAGGAAATTTGAACATTAATTCACTTGTCTTACAATATCTCCCATACTCATCTCTATAAATGCTTCATCCAAAACTGGTCCTAACTTGAATGACAGATGGTTGAACAGCAGGTCCAATCTTGCATGCTATTACACTAACAGTGATCTAGCAGTATTTCACTGATGAGAGCAACTTTGTGGCAACTTTGGAGTCTAGCTAGAGGGATTGAGAAAGACCACAAACTAGCAATCACTTTGAAAAGTCTACATCTTGTTGACAGGCTAGGTGCTGCTACAGACAATAAGCAACACTGGTCCCCCATGATATCAGCCCTAGCTCTGCCTGGGTATGGTTTCAGAACCAGTGCCATCTAACAAAGGACCTGGAGGAATCATACCAATCTGTCCTTAGTAACAGACCCACTGACCTCAGATTCAATTATGGATCCTAAAGCAGTCTTGCAACATAGCTCCAGTTCCTGTACCAGGGCCCTGAAGGCAGTCTTGCTTGCCCAGGAATCAACCCTGGGAGCCAGTAGGAGTCATGTTATTTGTGCTCTTAATAACAGGCCCACTGTTGGCAGAGTTGGTGGGAACAAAAGTAGCTGTGATAGATAATGGTTCCTGCTCCTCTGGGGACTTGGCAGGACATAGGCCTTCCAACTGAGGATGTGGACCCAGCAGCAGTCACATGAGCTTGCTGCAGCCCTGACTGATCCCAGAGGTAGTCCATCAGGCCAGAGACATGGCAGGACAAAGTTTGTACCTTCCACATCTCCTAAAGATATAAAGTCAATATTAATAGAACTGAAGGGAGAAATAGAAATACAGCAATAGATTCCCATACCATGGTCTCCATAATGAATAGATCAGACATAAAATCATTAACAAAATAGAACTGAATACTATTACTATAAACCACATGAATAGAACATATAGGATTTGCCATCTAAGTGCAGAATATGCATTCTGAAGTGCAAATTGGATATTCCAAGATAGATCACAAATGGGGTCACAAATCTTCAAGATCAAAATCATTCTGAGAATCTTCTGATCATAATGGAATGAAATTAGGAAATAGAACTAAGAATGTGAAGATTCAAAAATACATAGAAACTGAACACTCCTAAAAAAACAAGAAAAAAAAAACCACTGGGTCAAGAGGAAATTTCCAAAGTATTGAAAATTTAAAGTGAATATACAAAATTCCAAAAAACTTATGGGAGGCAGTAGAAGTAGTCAAGAGGAAAGGTTTTAGTAATGTCTGAATTTAAGAAGATCTTAAACTGAAAGTCAGTTGGATGTGGTGGTACATGCCTGTCATCCCAGTGGCTCAGGAGAAATACTAGTTCAAAGCTAGCCTCAAACTTAGCAAGGCTCTAAGTAACTGAGACACTGTCTCAAAAATATAGTTGGGCAGAGAATGTGTCTCAGCAGTTTAATGTCCCTGGGTTCAATCCCTGGTACCAAAAAGAGAAAAACAACTCCACAGAACACTTAATTCACATCTGAAGGAAGGAAAATAAACTAAGCTAAAATTACAAGGAAATAGAGAATAATTGTCAGCAAAACTAAGTCAATTTTTGAAAATCAATTGGCCATTCTTTTTGTTGGAGTAACTTAGAGAAAGATTTAAATTCAGAAATGAAAGAGGTTATATACAATAGTTGCTTCAGACAAAGAAAGTAATATAAATGGGATAATATAGAAGACATGGATAAATTCTTAACACAATCCATCAAAACTGAGTCAAGAAAATTCAAGCATGAATTTAATTACAAGTATGACTGAAAAATATAACCTCCCCAAAAGTACCAAGATCATGTGGCTTCATGCCAAGTTCTATCAAACGTAGAAAGAATTGATATCAACCCTTTGACTTAAAGAGGGGAACACTTTTAAACTCATTTTATAAGGCTAGCATCACCCTAATAAAGTCCAACAAAAGATCAAAGAAAATATAGTGCAACATCCTGGATGAATATAGATGTAAAAAGTCCCAACTACTAACAAATTCGCCAGCATGCTAGAAGACTTACACCATCAAGCGGGATTTACCCCTGGGATGCAAGGATGGTTTGATATATACAAATAAATCACTGTCATATACATTAACAAAATGAAAAATTTCTACCAAACATTTGGTAAAGTTCAGCATCTATTTACAATATAAAAGCTCAAGAAATAGGCATAGAATGAATGTAAAAGACCATGTATGAAAACACCACAGCTAGTATTAAAAACAGGAAAGGCTGAAAGCATATTGTCCAATAGAACCGAATGGAGAGCCACAGAATAAATCCACTCATTTACAGTCAGCTGATTATTTGCACGAGTGCCAAAGATAGCCTCTTCAGTATGTTGTGCTAGGAAAACTCAACATTCACATGAATACAGTTGGATGGCTATCTCACCATATTAAAATTCAACTCACAATGAACAAAATACTTGGAATTGAAACTACTGAAATACAACAAAAAGCCTCTCAACACTGGTCTTGGAAAAACTTACGCTGGTAGCATATGCAACAAAAGCTAAAGTTGAATGAGATTTTAACAAACTAATGATTCTGCACAGCCTAACATGAAACCATCACAAAAGTAACCTGCAGTAAGAGTGAAATAAGGAAATGTGATATATTAGGGATTAATACATAACTCAATTTACAAACTGAACTTAAAATTGGGCTAAGAACCTGAACATTTTTCCAATTGTCATATAAATGTCCAACAGGTACATGAAAAGGTGCCCATCACTATTTGTTAGAGAAATGCAATTTGAACTAAAATGATAGCATCTCACTTGTTTTGATGGTGTTATAACTTCTGTAGAGTACCTACCTCCTCAAATCTGTGTTGAAGGTTCAGTCGCCAGCTGGTGGTGCTGTTGTGAGGTGGTGGAAACGAGTTGAGGCCTAGTTGGAGGTGGTACGTGGCTGGTATCTCCTCCTTCAACAGTGCATCATGTTTCTGGAACCCTCTCGACTTCCCAGCCACTCTGAGGTGAGCAACTTTGCTCCATTACACCTTTTTGCAATCTACTATCTCACCACAGATCCTCAGCAGTGGGACCAAGCAACCATGGCCAGGAAGCTCTGAGCCAAATTCAGTCTTTTCTCCTGTAAATTGATTTTTTTCAGGTATTTTGCAACAGAAAACTGACTAACAGGAAATTGATGCCAGAAGAGGAGTTATTGGTGTGACTTTTTTGACCAGGCAATTCACAAGACTTTGGAACTGGTGTAAAGGAGTTTGGAATATTTTGGAGATGCAGGCTAGAGAAACTAGAATGCTGTATGTAGGGTTAAATGAGACATTCTGTCACAAGCTTGGAAGACCAGAATGCTGACAGGAATGTGAAAAGTAAAAGCTTCAGTTGGGAATTTTCAGATGGGAATGAAGACTATTAGAAATTAAAATAGAGGCCATTTGTTTTATACTCTGGCTAACAACTTGTCTACATTATTCTCCGTGTGTTGAGACTTTGTATAAGGCTGTTTAACCTGGTGGAGGAAATTAAGGCAGCATAGCATTCAGGTGGTGGCGTGGATGTTGCTGGCTTCTTTTCTCCAGATACTGTGTGAATTTGGAACAGATAGCTGAAAGGTTTAGAAACCTGCTATTTGGTGAGAAAAGCACATGTAAAATTGGGGCCAAGGAAGGTGTATTGCTGAGATTAGTTCCATTAAAAAGATGCCAAGGACTGTGCACAAAGACAATAGATCAGATGCCTAACGGGCATCTCAGGAATTTGCCAGTCCCCATTCATTACAAGCTTAAAACTCACTTGAAAGACCACCTAGGGAGCTGGTTCCCCAGGATTCACTTCCCCATGTTCAGCCATTTACAATCTGTTGCAGCCGTAGTCCAAGTGGGCACAGCTTCTGCTTGAGTCAATGGCAGACTTTGGCATCATGACCTACTAATGCCAATGTTTCAGACATGCAGAATTGAGAGCTACAGGGTCATGCAGGCTTCCAAAATTTCAAAGGCTGGACTGGGAGGCCAGGCACAAAGTGGCAGGATGGAGACTCTGCTGGCAGTTTGAGAGGGCGATTAATGAAACAAACTAGAGACCCCAGGGAGTTAGATACAAGCTACAATGAGCAATCCCAGTCCCAAAGAGTAGCCACGTGGATTCCATCTGGCCAAGTCACAGGGAAAGAGCTTCCCACATCCTTTGGAGATCACCTCCTGCCACCTATGCCCCAGGGTGAACGTGGAGCTACAGGATTTAGTGTCTGCCTTTCTAGGTTTGGGTTTTACTTTAGTCTCCTCCCTTTCTGTGCCCTTTAACCTTTCCTTTTGGAATGACAATGTTTACCCTGTGCCCGTCCTGTCATCATAGGATGGAAGTATGTATATTGTGTTTTGATTTTTTTTTTAGGGGCTCCAAAAGCTACTACAAGTTTGCCTTGATTTTTGGAGACTTGGGACTTAGACTTTTGAGAAATGATGGAAGAGTTAGGACCATGGGGACTGTTGGGATGGACTACTGTATTGGGAGATGGGTGTGTGCTTTTGGGAGTGAGGTAGTTGAACATCTCCCTAAAACTCATGTTAAATATTTGGCTCCTGGGTGGCTACACTGTTGGGAAGTGGTAGAGACATGAAGGGGTGGGGGAATGGTGGGAACATTTCTCTTCCCTGCGCACTTTACCCCTTGGCTTCCTGCCTGCCATGAGGGGAGCAGTTTTGCTCTGCCATTTACTCCCCACCGTGATGTTCTGCTTCACTGTGGGTCCATAGCAGTGCAGCCAGGCAATGGACTGAAACCTTTGAAACTGATCCAGCATAAACTTTCCCTTATTTACATTGATTTTCTATGGTCTTTTGTCACAACTATTAAAAGAAATGGTAACAAGTGTTGGAAGGATGAGGAAAGGGAACCCTTATATGCTATTGGTGGGAATGTGATTAATACAGCCATTATAGAAACTGAGTAAGTTTCTAAGATTAAGGAGACTAACCATATGATCCTACCAATTTCCCCCTCTAGGGATGTACCCCAAGAAAATGAATTTGGTATCTTGAGATATGTACCATTTTCCTTGTATTATTCATAATAGCCAAGATATGGACACAGCCTAAGTCTGTATGCGTATCATGTTCTCTTTACCCATTGATAAAGAATTCCTATGCAGATATTCAACCTTTAAAAAAGGGAAATCCTGCTATTTGTGTCAACAGATCAGCCTGGAAGATATTATGCTCATTGAAGTAAGCCATACACAGACAAATAGTCTTACTTGTGAAGAAAGTAAAAATTGTATGAGTCAAGAGTAGAAGAGCATTCCCAGGGGCTGAGAAAAGGGAAATGGGGATACACTGTTTAAAAAAAACACAAAAGTTCAATTATGTGGGATGAATTGATATCTAATGTACAGTACAACATGTCTATAGTTTATTTTGTATGTACTGGAATTTGCTAAGAGATGTTCTTCAAAGAGTTTAAGCAGTACATGATTTACATGGATATTAATTAGCTTGTTCATAGTGATCATTTCAGCTTTTTAAAAAAATGTATGCCTTAAATACATGCAATTTTCATTTCTGAAGTGTACCTCCATAAAGTTGAAAAAGTATGTACTCGACAAACCTGTTTAAAAGTTTGCCCTAAGGCTCATGCTGCAAAGCATTCATTGCCTGAGAATATTTCAAGCGTGTTAGTTTGAGTGGATATGATTTTCTAGTATAGAATTTATATTCCTTTAGTACTTTGACAAATTTAACACTGAAACAAAAAAGCATGAGACTTCTTTCCAAGCTTTAGATTTTCTATTTCTTTTAAAAATTTATATTTCATTGAAACGTCTGGATAGGAGTTGTTTTTCATTCTTTGGCACTATCTGCCTTTTTAATCCGAGTCTTAAAATTCCAAGAAATTTATCTCTACCATTCATCAAATATTTCCCCATTCCTTGTTCAGTTATCTTTCTGGCATTCCAGTAATCTTGATGTTAGCATTTCTATCCTCCATGTCTTAACTGAAAATTAAAAATTTATTCCTTCTTGTGGTTCTTCAATCTGGTATTTCCATCTTCTAAATGATTTCTCAGTTGCATGTATTTTGCTGTTTATTCACTATTGTGTTTACCGAGTAATGTTATTTCAGGCATTCTTTTATATTTGCTTTTCATAAATTTTGATACTTTGTTCTTTTGGTATTTTTCTTGTTTCAAGCAGTGAATTCTCCATTTTAAGAGTGTTTATTTGACCAAGAGTTTAAAGTTAGTCTGTCCTAGGATTTCTACTCTACAGAAGTTGTTTTGGTAGTTGTCTCCAAGTTCTCCTCTTGACTTTTGACCTACTTTCATTTGTGTCATTCAAAGCTGATGGAAAGGCTGAATTCAAGAATGAAAGTCTTCACCTCAGTGCTCAGGGGTTCAGGTCAGGATGGGGTAGGTCTCATGCAGAGTACTCTACGCAACAGAAACAGAAATCCACTTTGCCTTTTGTTTCTTAGCTAAAAGCTAAAAATGAGCAAACTTATTTGGTAGTTAGTGAAATCTGCCAAAAAATTGCCCAATTGCCCCTTATTTTTCTTCAGCTTCTCTCACACACAGGAGGGTGTCTGTTGGCCATGAGGACACTTGGCATGGGGTATACAGCCCTCATTCCAAGGTAATGGTTAGAAAACATGTATTTATCAATTCCCATGTTTACTGTCCCCCCACCATACATGCAAGTCCCTGCCCTCTATGCCTTGGTTTCTTCATTTCCTTCTGGTGTCTTCCTGTGTTATTTCCCAGTATTAATATTGGGGGAAGAAGAGAACTCCAGCTAATCTAGCAAAGCCTCTGTTAGGCTTCATTGTTTTTTAGTGCATATTAATTGTATAAGTGGGTCTCAGTGTCACCATTTCATAAATTGAAAATGTGCTTTGATTGTACCCACCCTCCCCGTTACCTCGCCCCCATTTCCTTCTCTTATTGTTCTACTTTTATGTCCTTTCTTATTCTAGATTCCATCTGAGAAAACACTTGTCTTTTCCAAGTGACTTAACATGATGTCTAGTTCCATTATCCTGCAAATTACAGCACATCATTCTTTAGGATGGAATATTCCATTTTGTATATACACCATATTTTTCTTCATCTACTGATGAGTATCTACACTGATGCTGTAACTTGGCTGTTGTGAATAGTGCCACAGGAAATTTGTATGCACCTGTCTAGCATGGTGACTTTGAAGTCTTCAGATATATTCCTAGGAGTGATATATTAAATTGTGTGGTAGATCTTTGATGAATCTCTGTATTTGTGTTTCCCTTAGTGAATGTACTCATTTACATTCCCACTAACTGTAGTGTTCTTTTTCTCTTATATTCTCACCAGCATTTGTTTTCTGGATAATAGCCATTCCAACTGGGGTGAGATGGAATCTTGATGTGTTTTTTTTTTTTTTTTTTTGGGTATTAGAGATTCAACCCAATGGTGCTTAACCATGGAGCCACATCCCACAGCTTTTTAACATTTCTAGGCAGGGCCTTGTGAAGTTTCAGAGGCTGCCTTTGAACTTGAAATCCTGTCTCAGCCTCCCAAGTTGCTGGGATTACAGGTATGGGCTATTGTGCCCAGCCTTGATGTAGTTTTGATTTGAATTTTCTTGCTGGACAGAGTATTTTTTCACATACTTATTAGCCATTTGTACTTTGCAGATATGTCTGCTCAGCTCTTTTGCCTATAAATTGGATTTTTTAGAGGGGGGTGAAACTTTAAGTTCTTTGTATGTTTTTGTATACTAATCCTCCTTCAGATTTGGGAGCAAAGATTCCCCACTCTGTAGGCTGTTCCTTTATTCTCTTGTTTCCTTTGTTGTGTAGAAGTTCTCAAATTTGATTTAATATCATTCATCAATGATTGCAATTATTTCCTGAGCGGTTGGATTCATTCTCAAGAGATCATTGCTTACAGGTATATCTTGAAATGATTCCTGTGTTTTTCTGTGGAAGTTTCAGGTCTTACATTAAGGTCTTTCATCCATTTCAAGTTGATTTTAGTACAGGTAAAGGGGACAGGGATCTAATTTCAGTTTTCTACAGATGGAGTCCAGTTTTTCCAAAACCCATAATCTGAAGATACTATCCTTTCTACAACGTGTATTTTGAGATTTTTTTTTTGTTTGGTCAAGAATCATGACTGTAGGTGCATTAGTATGTTACTGGGCCCTTTATTCCATTGGTGTGTTTCTTTATGCAAATACGTTCTTACAACAAAAAAGCATACTTTGAAATGAGGTGCTGTGATACTACTCAGTGTTGTGTGTTTTGCACAGTGGACTGCCTGGACTGTTAGGCTTTTATTTTTCCATATCAGTGTTAGGATTTTCTAAGCTTTTTGAAGAGTATTGTTGGTATTTTAGTGGGGATTGCATTTAATCTGCAGATCACTTTCAGTAGTTTGGCCATTTTAACAATTAGTTCTCCCAATCAATGAATATGGGATGTCTTCCATCTTTTAGTGTCTTTTTTGTTCTGTGTTTTGTAGTTTTCAATGTAGAAGTCTTTTACATCCTTTGTTAGGTTTATTCTTAGATTTTTGGTGGGGGACATTGTGAATGAGATTTTTCACAATCTCTCAGAAAGTTCATTGTTAGTTTTTAGCAATGCTTATGATTCTTATATATTGGTTTTTGCATCCTTTTACTTTGTTGAATCAATTCCAAGATATTTTTGGTTAACTCTTTAGGTTTTATGATTACAAAATCATTTATAAACAAGGGTAATTTGACACTTCACTAGTATTCCTTTCATTTCTCTTGCTCAATTACTCTGGCATAAATTTCTAGAACTACATTGAATAGGAATAGTGAGAATGGACACCCTTGTCTTGTTTCAGATTTTAGAAGAAAAATGCTTTCAATTGCTCCCCATCAGGTATGATATCAGCAATGGGCTTGCCACAAGCAGCCTTTATTGTGTTGCAGTATGATCATTCCATACCTATTTAGGGTTTTCATCATCAAGGAGTGTGGAATAGTTTGAGGAGCATTTGCATTAAGGCTTCAATTCTGGTAAAATTCAACTGTGTACTTATTTGGTCCTGGGCTTTTCTTTGATGGTAAGTTCATTACTGCCTCAATTCCATTGCTTCATATTGATATATTTATGACTTCTATATCTTCAAATTTGGTAGCTCATTATCTAAACATTAGTCTAGTTCTTATGGATTTTTTGCTTTCATAATTTGAAAATACTAATGATCCTTTAGGTTTCAAAGGTTATCTGTTTTAATAACCCTTTTATCTCATATTTTTTGAATTTGGGTCTTTGTTAGTTTGGCTATGGGTATCAATTTTTTTTCTAAGAAATGTCTGTATTTAAATAATCTCTATTTCATATTCCTCATCTGCTCTTATATTTGTCATTTCTTTCCTACCAATTTTGGGTTTGGTTTGTTGTAATTTTTCTAAGGCCTTGAGATTCATAATTAGGTTATTTGAGATTCACTTTTCTTATGTAGGCACCTGTAACTATAACCTCCCTTAAAACTTTCACTGTGCCCCAGAGGTTCTGGTAGATTGTGATTTTCATTTGATTCTAGAAATTTTTCTATTCTACTTTCTTCAATGGTCCATTGCTTATTCAAAAGTGCAATCTCCCTGTGTTTGTACCATTTGAAAAATCTTACTGTTCTCATTTTCAATTATACTCTTACAGTATACAAGAACTAGTTTTGCATTTTTTTACAATTTGCTTTGTGGCCTAGAAAGGGTTCTATTTTGGAGGAGGTTCCATCTGATCGTGAAAATGTATTCTGCAGTTGTTTGGTGAAGTATTCTGTAAATGTTTAAGTTACCCTATAGGTCAAGTGGAGAACTCCATTATTTTGTTGTCTGGAGGATCTATTGGTGAGAGTAGGTTATTGAAACTTTTTATCAAGATTTCTCTTTGGTTCTCTTTCAGGTATGTTTTTTGAATTGCTCATTTATATCCTGCATTTTCTTTAATTCATTCTCTTGTTTTATATCTTTGAATGTTAATCATCTTACTAGTCCATTTTTAAAAAGTTCTTTTCATTCCATCTTCTTTGATGTCCATGGATTAAATTACTGAGGACTTACGAAGTTTTGGAAGAGTCTTGTTGCTTTGTTTCTATGTTGGAATTGGTGCATCAGTTGGGATGGATCTCTCATGTGAGGGTTTTCTTAGTGAAAATGCTTTTGATGTACCCTGGGAATTTGTGGTGTACTGTTGAGCTTAGTTCTAAGTGGACTTCATATTGTAGTTTCCCTGTGACTTAGGCTGCTTCCTGGATTTTCTCTTTTGAGAATGAGATAAGTCAATTCTTATTTTTTTTTTTTGTGACAGTGTATATGTAGTGCTCAGATTTGAACCTGGGTCCTTGTACATGCAAGGCAAGAACTCTACTGCTAAGCCATTGCTCCAGCCCCTGCTTGCTCGATTTTGATTGTACTCTGCTGGAACCTGAGGGGCTCCTGTGAGTGGGGTCCCTCTGCCAGTTCAGGCAGGTATGATATAGATAATGGAGCATTTGAGATGAACTCTGATTACTCCAGACTTGTGAGCACTGTGCAGTCTGAGCATTTGGGAATGACATATGCTAGGATCCCTTGTGGGGTGGCCACAACAGTTCCTCTTTCTATTAAGGGAGAAATGCCTAGTGTATCTTTATCCCACTTGTGCGCATTTGGGGTCTAATTTTCAGCTGGGAGCGTTCCTTTACCCTGTTGAGGTATCTAAAGTTTAAACAGTCAGGTCTTGGATGAAGTAAGGCATGATTTATGTGAATGGGACTGGGGGTATAGCTCAGCATCAAATCACTCATCCAATGTATACCCAGCACTTTAACAGACAGCAACCAGTGACCAAGAATTTATAAGCCAATTGGATGAAGACATGATAACCTGTTAAAACCTACATTATAATGCCACTGGCCATAAATACAGTAATAGACTAAAAAGTCAGACAATGAAAGGGAGAAGGAAAGTATAAAAATAAAGAATAAAGAAGCCAATGGAAGCATTAATATATGAAGTTAGGAAAAAATGCAGAGTCCATGATTCCTTCCTGCCCCAGGTATTTCCAATGGAGACATTTCCCAGACCTGTTTTCGGAATCCACAGGTATGGGGGTGTATAGTGAGTGTACTTACATCTTGTGTGTTTTTAGTTCCAGTTCAAACAGGCAAAACCAGTTAGGATAGTCTGCAGGCTAGGCTCCCCTGCTAGCCCCACTTGGAGCTAAAGTATCTGCAAGCCTTATGGTCACTTGAGGCCTCAGCCCTTGCACTAGGGACAGGTGTGGCAAGAGTAGAAACTGCCTGTTCGCCCCTATTCTCCCACTGAGCATGTGGAACAATGTGTACCCTCCATCCAGAGACCCTCAGTGTGCTGGGATAGAGAGATGCAAATGTCCAAGTGCCAGCAGCAAACCCCCCGAGTGCTTCCAAGCATGAAGAAGGCAACCGAGTCAATAGCATCTGTGTTGGTGTGGGGAGCCCTGGGAACTAAGTGACCAGCCATCTCTAGTTGGTGCTTCCAGAACCAGCTGCCTTGCCAGTGTTGCTTCTCCTCAGAGGTCCACTTGCCATTAACAGAAGGGTCTTCTGCTTCCTTCTACCTAGTGGATCAGGCTTCCCAGTGCCCCAATTTCCCAGCTCATCTGTGACAGTCACTTTCTTGGACCTCTTTCTCTGCCTCTCAGTAGGTATCTACTGAGCCAATGAAGAGAAGAGGCCATTTGTCCTAGAGAAATTAAGATACAGAGCTTCTGATCTTCCAAGCAGTTGCTCAGAAGACGTGATTTCTAAGATGGCTCCCTGCCACTAGTCTCTGAACACACTGGGAAGTTCTAAGAACCCCTTCTCCCAGCCCAGCCTGCATGTTTGTAGGTTGGTGGACCTTGAAACCTTGGAACTCTTTTCTTTTTGTTGAATGGATACTTCCCCTCCATGCTGAGATATTGAGCATGGCTGTTTGTGTACTTTACTCCGGCCACTCTAAAAGCTGGTGTTTCTGGGTATCACCTGGCACTGACTATAATTGCATGCCAGCACTTTCATGACTCCCACACCTCATTTTGATTACCATGAAGCAGGTTAGTCCTGAGTGCCTCTAATTTGACATCATCCACTCACATTTGTTTTATCCATCAAACCTGCGTGTGTTCCTCACTACCCTCACATGAGAAAATGAAGGCTTACGGGTTCAGTTACCAGCCCCAAAGCCAGAATGTCCTCTCTACAGTTCATCCCAGTTGAGGTGTAGGGCTGCCTTTCCTGATGTTTCACCTGCAAAGATCTTGAGCACCTTCCTTCCTGTTTTAGACCCAACCATGTAAGGGAGACGCCCACAGCTTGGGTATAGACTGCTGTCAAGAGCAACAGCCTAGCAACTGGGGTCAGTATCAAGGGTACTTGGAGCTAACAAGGGTGTAGTTTCCCACCTCCAGACCCCCAAGGCTATTGTACAAGCCACCGGTATTTTCATATCCGACTATACTCTGCATGCGAGACCAGGAAGGAAGTGGGGGAGGGCTGGTGAGATCCGTCCAAACTGCTGCCTGGAGCAGCTCAGACTTTTTAGTACCTGCCTGGTTTGTGCAACCACACAATGATTTTACCAGTAACTCACATAATACTCTGCTTCTGGTTGAAGCGGTAGGAAGGAGAGGAAGATGAGTTTTGGACAAGTTACTGAATGAGGTACCTCCTTTTATACTCCTACCCATCCTGTTGCTATGTCAAAATTTCAATGATTCCCAAAATGTGCCAGATGGTCAAATACCTTAGAGTATCCACAAACACCGCTCCCTACTCAACCTAAGTCAGGCCTCCTCCTTCTAAATTTGTCCCAACTGTCCTCTATCATGCCTTCCAATGATCCCTTTCTGATCAACAGTGGAGCTAACTTGTATTTACTGAAGGTATCTAAAAAGGTGTAAGATGTAGGGTACCTGTCCTACCACAGGGCCTCTGGTAACCAGCTCACCTTCTGAGCCATTTTCTAGAAGCAAGAACCCCCCTCCTTCTCCCAGTTCCCAGTGCCTACTGTGGTAACTCATTGCTCATGGGACCCGTCTCCCTTCTGCCTTGTCCTGCTTTGTGTAGGATCCTCTTACAAATAAACCTTCCTCTAAATCTCTTAATGTCAGCAAGATAGCCGTATCAGGTGGGAGCTTGACTGACAAGATGCAGTTTTTTATTTTTATTTTTTTTTGAGAGGGACTGTGTGTGAGAGAGAATCAATTTTATTTAGTTTTTCATGTGGTCTTCATTGCTCTGAGACTTGTGTACCGTGGTATTGGAGTTTGAACTCGCATACTTGTGCATGCCAGGTAAGCACTGTAACCACTGAGCCAGTGCTCCAGCCCAGTTTATGGTTTTTATATAGCTTTACAGTTTATAACTTATAATAGTTAATCCTGTTATTTTAGTTAGAAATGTAGCTAGTGAAATCAAACATTTCTGAAGAATAATTAATTAGGGGACCTCTAATCAGACATGAAATATCAGGAAATAGGCACTGAAAAGCCATTCAGTCTGTTGGAGTGTTACCCAATCCCAGCACCCCCATCTCCTCGTACATCGCCACAGTAACATCTGGTTTAACCACCACACTGCACTCTGATTTGATGGAGTTGGCACCAGCCAAGATCTGGCCCAGTTCCTGGCCAGCTGTGGTAAGAAGCCCCATCAGGCTCTGGGCTGCGAGGTGGTTAGGGAGCAGCCACAACCCAGACCACCATGCCCAGTGGCCCATCACCTGCAAGAGGGAGAAGTCCTTCCCAGAAGAAGTCCTACTCTGGGTTCCTGGCTTCTGTGGCCACATCTATAGGGGTGCTGCAGCTACCCAAATGGTGCCAACATCCTTGTTAAATATTTAAACTTCATTTGCTGGAGCAGCAGGGAAGATACAATCATGAGATGTTTGAGGAGAGCAGCCTCCTTTCATATCTAGCGACTTTGTTCTCTCCTTTCCACAGGGAACCATCTGCCTTTGATTCCATCTCAGGGGCTCCCAGATCTATAGGGAATGGGAAAGGTCATGAGAAGGAGGGATGGAGACCTGGCAGAGGACAGAGGCTGAGATTATGGAAACATAGGTTCAGTTGGGCAGGTCACACATGACTGGGGAAATTCTGGTTGATGTAAACCAAAACAGTGGTGAATAAAATACCATCACACTCACTCTTATTAAACCCTCAGGAGATCAGTGGGGTCCGATTATCACTTATAAAGCATTTTGAAAGCATTTCCCAAAAGCTACAGACTCCAGCCCAAGTCTGCAGACTTCTTTCCCGTGCCACAACATCACACCTCTGGTGGCCTGTCACTTGGCCCAGCTGTCCCACTTTCTCACTTGATCCCTGCATGCACAGCTGGACACAGTACCTGTGTGGAGCAGTTAACATCCAAATAGGTAACTGCTACACAACAAGGGAAGGAAGGGGGGAGCAAATGCTCCTGCGGACCATTCTGGGGGCCTTGCCACAGCTTCCTGGGAATTCCAGTGACAGCCGGCCTCCATGGCCCACAGTGGGCCAGCTTGCCAGATAACACCTGATTGTTTTGGCATCCCCTACTTTAAGTTTCACTTAATTTCCTTGCTATATTTTCTAGAAGCATTCCTCAGACACATGGGCCTTTGCTCTGTTTTGTGATTTCTGCATCTTTCATGCTGAGACCATTACAATTCCCTCTTCCACCAGGTCAGGTGAGAGTGGGAAATGGACCAACAGATGCTTTGCCAGTTACCGTGATGTTCATTTCTTATGGAAATTGGTGACCATGAACTTAACTTCAAGCAGAAGTTTATTCTGCCATGGTTTACAGGCCAGGGCTGAGGTGCTGGCATGGCCATGCTCCTTCTGAATGCTAAGGAGGACCCTTCCTTGCATTTGGCCACTCCAGGTGTTCTTGGCTTGCCTTTACATAGCTCCAAGCTCCACCTCTGCTTCCTGTGACATCTGTCAAGTCTCTTTTGTTCCCTTTAGAGGGATGTCTACACATTAGATTTAGGACCCATCCTAAATTCAGGGCAATTTCATCTAAACAGCTTTAACTATTTGAAAATACCTTGGTAAACAAGTCACATCCACTATTCTGAGGCCTGGAACTCTTTTGGCAGGATGCTATTCAGCTCACTATACTATCTTTTTGGACAAAATATGGAGATAAATGCCTTAAGCTGAGCATCAGTATCTGAAAAACCTAGAAAAGAGTAGAAGAGAAGGTGTGGACCCAGAGAAAGTGCTAGAGGAAGAGTCAGGTGAGCAGATGTGGCATAGAGCATAGAAGCCTGATGTGCCTCATGGGGGACCTGGGGCACAGGTCTGGTAGTATGGGCTGCATATCTATGGGTGAGCTGACCACCCACAAAAGGTTACAAGTTTAAACCCTAAAGAACCAGATGTCCTCTTCTGGAGTAAATGGTTCACTAGTGAGTTGGCAGTACAAAGATTCTGGGTTTCTTCAAGACAAGTATACAGGACAGTCCCAGTGGAAGGGAAAGAAATAGAAACAGGCTACCAGCATTGGCCATCTGGGAATTAGGGCAGCACCTATCATGTTGCCCTAGGTCAAGTTAAAAATGCATAGCAACATAGCCAGATATTTAACTTGCACATGTTTATGGACACTTACCACATATCACTGTACTTTGTAGAACTCAAGAAGGCATAAATGTTGCTGTAATTAAGCCAATCCAAAAAGTGACTTTTCTACTTAATGCTCACAAAATGGATTTGCACTATTTTCCCATGTCAAAATAAGTTTCAACATCACTTTTCCATGGCTGTAGAGTGTTGTGTAGTGCTACCACATTTAATCACTGCCAAGGACATAAAATTATACTTCTCTATCAGAAGCACAGCAATGACTTTATACTTGTCTAATGACACAAGACAAAACCTCAGGAATTAGGTAAGCTAAATGAAATATGGATTGCCCCCACTTAAAGCCTAATTCTCTTTATTGGGGTAAAATCTATATCAAGAGAAATGAACAGGCCTCAAGTGTGCAACACAATGGGTTTGACAAACTTATGTACCCACTTAACCATGCATTGCACATGATCTAGTTCCATCATCTACGGAAGCTCCCTCATGTCCCCTTTTAATAATTACTGCATTCCAACATTGTAGAAGCAAACATTTCCATCACAATAGATTAATGCCATATAAAGTTCAAGGACAGCCAAAATTAGTTTCTCTTGTGTCTTTCTTTTATTGAAACCCTGTTGTTTTCATCCACATTGTCCCATGTATTAGCAGTCTATTTCATTTTTGTTGTTTTTTTATTTCATTGTAGGAAATGGAAGTTTGCCTTCCAATTTTATATGTTTTCTCTGTTTTGTTAACATTGTAGTAATATGCTACCAATTTTTGGCACTGCCCCACAATCTGAAGCCCTGGAATGGCAGGGTCTGAACTTGCTACCAATGTTTCAAGTTAGAGTTGATGTTTTGTTCTCCAAAACATGTTAAAATCCCATTATCAATGCCATGGTGTTAGGAAGCGGGATCTTTGGGAGGTGATTAGACTCAGGGTGGAGCCTTCATGAATGCAATTAGTGTTTTTGTAACAGATGCAGAGGAGAACTGCTTTGTCCCTTTTGTCAGCAAGAAGGCACCATCTATGGGCCAGAGAAGGAGTCCTCATACTTTCATTCCACCTCCATAGTTAGGATATTTTGCACATAAGAATATGTCATTTAGAAGTAAGGGGTGGAATGCTATGGTTTGAATGTTTATGTTCCTGTAAAATTCAAATCACTAATTTGATGATGGTAGGAGGTTGAGTCTCTGGGAGGTGAAGGTCAGAAGGGTGAAACATTTCTTAACAGGATTTGTGAAAGGGACAATGAAGAGCTAGCTACCTGTGCCTTCCACCATGTGAGGACATAGTTAGCAGGTGCTACCTATGAACTGGAAGCAGATCCTTAGTTATTAAATCCATTATCTTCATCTTGAAATTCCTGATCTCCAACTTTGAGAATTGGATTTTCATTGCTTAAGCTACCCAGGCTGGTAGCTATCAGCCTAAATAGACTAAAATAGATGCTCAGTTTTGCTCCTGGAAACACTTCAGAGATGATCTGGTACCAACGGGGACACATTTGCTCATGGTCACACAGTCTCAGTTCTTGGAGGCTTTCAATCAGACAGACAGTTCATATAACAACTTAAGAATGGAGAGAGTGTGGAAGAGAACTGGGAACATGTGAGGGTTGGGCTTCTGGATGATGGAGTTTCCCCCTGCCTGATAGTTTAACAACTCCAATACTCCAGGGGGCAGTAACTCTGGAGGAGGTCTGTTAATTACTGCCAAATTGCAGAATAAAATTTCCCCAAGACCCCTGTTTTCTGGGCTGCATTTCATACCAATTAGAAATCTAATCCAGTGGGACCCTTTTCTGGCAAATTATCATGGACTTTGATGAACTGATGCTTTTAATAGACTGGTATTTGATGGACTCCAACACAGCTGTAATTTCTCCCCTTTCAGATCTGATCCAGGGGTTTGGGCCATGAGCACATGGAGGGCCAGGAGAAGCAAAGCAGGAATTTGTTAGGAACAGAACTCAGGTTTTGACCAGCTGCAAGGAAGAGCAAGTTATGTTATAGCATTTCAATCATTGGGATTTTACATGCGAACAGGGGTTGAAAGATAAATTTGACTGTCCTCTAGGAGCTAGGAGTTCATAGAAAACTTTAGTGCCTTCTTTCAACACCCACATTCAGAATCTGGATCAAGCCTCATTTCCTTCCCTTACATACAGCTATTCCTATTGACTAAAGTTTTGTGTCTAGAATGTTCCGGTTAATAACCTATCCCCCCACCCTGAGGAATATTACTGTA
>PVKS010019305.1:0-38601 GCA_004027875.1 Aplodontia rufa | reverse complement strand
TCAGGGAGTAGGGGCTGGAGCGGTGGCTCAGTGGTTGGAGCGCTTGCCTGGCATGTACAAGGACCTGGGTTTGAACCCCAGCACCACATGTAAAAGTCAGTGTCAGAGAAACAAAGTCCAGATGAAATGAAAAAATAAATAAAATTGACTCTCTCTCTCTCACTTTTTTTTTTTCTCCTAAAAAAAAAAAAGGATCAGCAAGTAAGGGGCAGAGGGTCTGCTCTAGGCCATCTAGAGACTTTGACTGGAGAAAGAGGGAGCCACAGCACCCTTCCAAGGGGAGGAGAGTCTGAGCTGATGTCTAACAAAAAGACCGCTTGCCTTGGCCTCCCAAAGGGAATTCGCCAACTCTTCTCTCCTAGGCAGTCTCCCTGCCTGTCTGCTGCAATTTTAATGCTGCTTGATGAGGAGGCTCTCACAGCTGTAATTGATACAGAAAGTCTGCCTGCCTCTGCCATCTGTCTGTCAGTCCAGAGAGACACATTAATCCCAGGTCTGGGAGAGGAGACTGCCCTGACCCCTGCTGCCTGGTGGAAAATGGAGACCCCTGGCTTTGGCAGAGGGTCCTCCAGTAGACTCCTGTTCCCAGGACTCCCACCTCAGGGCCTGGGATTAGGGAAGGGGTGACCCTGCCGCTTGGGGCAGGGAGCATGGTGGAGGGAGACCTTCAATGAGGTCATGGGTTGAATAAACCTGATTGTTTTTTGTAAATGTCAACGGGATCTGCAGTTTGATGCTGGGACATCATAAATGTTATCAAAACCTGAAAAAGATTGATGTTGGCAGTAAAATGTTGAAGAATCTGCAAACTACGATGTGCTGCCTAAAATCTAGTCAGGGTTTAGCAAACCACAACCTTCTTGCTAAACTGTATGATGCTTGGTAACCCCACTGGGGGTTTGGAAACTGCAAATTACTTAGCAAACCTAGTCTGGCAAGCTGACAAGCGCATTGTGAACTGAAGAGCTCCGGAAGGGTAGCGATGCGCCAGTTGTGGATGGGCTTGGATCGTGATGACATATGTGAGCCAGGCTCCCTGTTCTGTCACCCCGCATCAACCTCTGTGCCAGACCCACGCGTGGAGCACACGGACAGATCAGTTGGTCAACACGCTGACCCGTACAGGAGTCTAGAACCGAGCAGAGAGAAGAGCAAGCCCGGCCTCGCCAAGTCCCCGCCCTTTCTCGGACCAGGAGCGCTCGGAAGCCGGGTGGGGCTCCGCAGGCTCGCGGGCAAAGTCCGGGCTCTGCCGCCTCCTGGCGGCTGCAGGAGAGGTGACTAGGGCCACACCCCTGAGCTCCGGAGGTTCGCTCGCGCCGGAAAGGACGCGCGCACATGCACAAACACACTCACACGTGAACCGATCCATGAGCGTGCCCGCGCACACTCAGGGATGTGGGATTCGTTCCCTCCATTCATTCTTTTGAAATTCATTCAAGAAAGGCTGAGCTATCCGCCCAGATAAAGCAGTCATCGGTTCACTTGGCTGGACCCGCGGGCCATCCTTTAGTCAGGTTGACATGGGAGACCTGGAGCCAGCCACAGGAAGATTGGGAGGGAGAGTTCTAAGTAGGTGAGAACCAGCCTTTACCATGGAAAGATTGAGGGAGACAAAAGCTCTTGGAAACTGTTAAGTGTGATGCCAGGGAAGGGTTAATGGGCAGAGGATCGTCCCAGACTAAAGGCTGGCGATAGAAGAGTGGTGCATGGAGGCACAGGGGTCAAACTACAGTGAGCCTACAGTGAGTCCCCTCCTTCTGGTAACACGGAGGCCCTGCCTTCACACCTTGAGCCTGAAGAGTCATACTCCATCCTCCTGGCCTGTGATTGGCCTAGGGATGAGCACGTGACCCTTCTTTTCCCGGTCAATAAGTCACCTTTGGGACTTGCAGTGGCGCTCTGGGTCCCAGTTGCTGAGCTGGGAAGCACCACTGGATTCTGACTTGTCCCTGTGAGGGCAGGTGTAAAACAGAACAGACAGGTCTTTCAGGACATTAACCAACCTCCTGGATCCAATGGTGCCTGAAGCTGGACACATTCCTGATCACAGGAGCAAATAATATCCCTTCTGCTTACACCTGACAGGGTAAAGCCCTGTCTTCCCCAGTCCACTTATCAAGGTTCAGATTTGGACTGGACTCTGGCAAGGGGGCCTTCACTGGGCTGGCCCAATACCCCTTCTCTACAATTCTGCTACTTGTCCCTGAGCCTCAGTTTCTCCATTTTATAAGCTTTGTGGCTTTGGCAAGTTACTTTGGCTCTCTGGTCATGGCTTTTCATCTGTAAACTGGATAGCACAGGATCATCGATGAGGTGCCCAGGACCAACCCTGGGGAGTATCCAGGGTGTGCTCATTACTCCATCTCTCTGGCTGTCATCTTTGAAGATGTTGGGATACACAGCACCCTGTGTGTTCACTGCTCCATCCCACAGGAGCCTGGCACCTGGATGGTCACAGCCCTCTGGCAACCTCTGTGTGGGTCCCAGCCCTGGTGGGTCAGTGGGCCCCTACTTCCCTAATCACACTGCCTCAACACAGTCCTAGAAGTGAAGGCTCCTTCTAAGAACCCCAGACCTTCCCTGAGGAGGAGCAGAGCTTGTGGCTGTCACAT
Source organism: Aplodontia rufa (assembly GCA_004027875.1). NCBI lineage: Eukaryota > Metazoa > Chordata > Mammalia > Rodentia > Aplodontiidae > Aplodontia > Aplodontia rufa. The sequence continues at coordinate 35,989 of PVKS010019305.1, read as the reverse complement.
AGTCTCATACAACATTTTGTCCTTTTTTTTTTTTTAATTAAAACTGCAACCTGACCCAACCCATCAGGGAAAGGCCCCAGGATGGGCAGGACTTTCTTCAAAAAATATATTTTTTCTTTTTCTTTTCTTTCTTTCTTTTTTTTTTTTTTTAACACCAAAGCAAATCCATAGCCCCTGTGGAGCCAGTCATTTTCCAAGAGAGGGAGGGGGCAATTTCCCTGGCACAGGCTGAGCAGAGACCTTGGGTCCCTTCCTGGATCCCAGCCCAAGCAGAGCCCAGGTCTCAGCCTGCTGGTATCAGGGTATGGAAGAGACATGATCAGCTCCAAACCATGCAAGAAAAAGAACAAAAAAAGAAACCCCAGCCAAACCCACAAAGCAAAAGAAAAAGTCAACAGAGGATAAATTAAAAAAAAAAAAAAAAGGAGGGCCCAACACTACTAAGGGTGTCAGGCTGGGGCCTGGTGAGCAGTGTGCCCCTCAGAGACTGTTTGCCAGTGCGGGGGTGAAGGCCTCAGGCAGCTCAAGGCATCTCCCTCACGGGAGTCTTGGGAAGATTCACATGGCTCATCCCCTTACTGTGTCCTCCACACCAAGGCCAAGATGGAGGTGCGGCCAACATGGGCCAGAGTGTGCAAAGTCCATTTAGTAGAGAGATTAAAAAAAAATATACAACATGGGTGGCGTCCAGGGCTGGCCCGAGGCAACTGTCTTGTCCACAGGCCAGGCTGGCTGCCTTCTCTATGAGGGGAAGCAGCATCCAGCAGGGGGTGTCCAGCTCTTCAAGTCCAGGGACTCAGGGTAGAGACCTGGGAGACCTTAGAGGAGCTGGGGCAGAGGCACTGGTGGGGCCCACGAGGGACCGGCTGGGAGCCCCCGCAGGTCTGGTTCTTTGGCACCTGGGACAAGTGGCTGGTTGCAGAGCCAGTTGGGAGCAGCCCCCTTGATTCCTCCAGGAACTCCAGGGCCAGGATGGCAGTATCTTATGGCTGTGGGCAAGCACTGTCCCAGCAGAGGGCCAGCATGGGGTCCCAGGCCCAGCCCGCTATGAGTCCTCTCCCAGGATCTCCTTCACAAAGGCAGCAATGTCCGTCTTCTTGGTTTTGTGCAAGGTGAAGAAAGGGTGTTCCTGGTGGAGGACAGAAAATACAGTCATCGTAGAGGAAAAGGGTAAGTTCCCATTCCTTGAAACCCACCCCAGTCTTGTGCTCCCCCTACCGGAAGAACTCCTACTCACCTCTGCCACTTGAAAGCCCTCCCTGTCTGTCAGAGGACCTGAGGTCCTTGTCAGCCCTCCTGCAGAGTCTCTCCAGCCACACTAACCTGCCCTTTCCCCGCATGAGCCCGGCCTCTATCTATGCTGGAGCCTTCCTGAAATGCCCTCTCTGCCCTTTCTTCCACCAGCAGTGAACCCTTATCCACCCATCCAGGCTCAGTTCAAGCGGCAACTCCTACATGAAGCCAGCCCTGATGCCTCCTTGGTCCCTTTGCCCAGTTCCATCACATCTGTCTGTGCATCCCTCCCCATGGCTTAGCAGGGAGGAGAGTGGAGGGAGCCAGATGTTTTGGTTTGAATGTGAGATGTCCCCCAAAAGCTTACGCATGACACTTCAGGAAGGCTGAGGGGAGATGATTGGGTTAGGAAAGCCTCAACCCAATCAGTGAGTTAATCCCCTGATAGGGCTGGTAGGGTGTGACTGGAGGAGGTGGGTCTTTGGGGGTGTGCCTTTGGGGTACATATTCTGTATCTAGCATGGAGTTTTGCTTTCTTCTCTGCTTCCCAACATGATGCATTGCACTCCCTACTCCCTGCAGCCATAATGTACAGCCTTACTCCAAGCCTTGAGCCAGCCTTCCATGGATTAAGGCCTCTGAAAAGATGAGCCCTAAAATAAACTTTTCCTCCTAAGCTTGTTCTTGTCAGGTCCGTATGTCACAGCAGCGAAAAGCTAACTAAAACACCAGGAATGCTTGAGTGAGTGACTGAGAACCCTAGTGAGTGAATGAAGGGGCCAGGCAGAGGTGCTGCCCCTCTGCCCTGGGATGCAGTTCTATCCCCAGAGAGCCCCAGCCAGCCACTGCCTAGCCCCACAGAAGGCCAGCGCAAGCACCCTTTGCCAACACTCACCATCAGCTCCAAGTAGCTCATGCGCTCTGCGGGGTTCTTCCTCAGGCTACAAGAGAACAGGGTAGCTGAGGCCAGGATGGCACAGAGGATGTGAGTCTCGTTACACTAGGCTACAGGGAACACCTGCTCCTGGGACTCAGGAAAACAGGGGCAGGACCATCTGGGGTCTCCTAATGCAGCTGGGATCCATGGATGCAAACTAGAGACCTGGAGTCTTAGGGGGTTTTTGTTCTTTGGTCTCCATAGTGATCCAGGGAGTTTCCAAGATACCAACCCCTAGAATATTCTGCCTGACAATCATGTGCTTGGTATCCTTAATCAGAGGAGACTCCTGGGAGAAGAAAGGCCTCAATTGAAAGCAGTCAGGCCAATCAAGGAGTCTTGTCTGCTGAGCTCATCTGTTTTCAGTTTTTCCAATTGAAGAAAAAAGGCTATGAATTTTCCTCCAAGTATCTCTTTTCCCACAACACATAAAGATTTGTATGTTGTTCTCATCATTTTTTAACTTCTAAATATATATTTTTTTCTTTTTTCAGGGCTGAGGACTGAACTAGGGGCCTTGCGCGTGCTAGGCAAGCGCTCTCCCACTGAGCTAAATTCCCAACCCCTAACTTCTAAATATTTTTAAAATCTCTTTTGTAACACAAGAGTTACTTAGATAAATTTACTTTTAAATTCCATGTAGCTTTTCCCTCTTTAATTATTAATTTCCTATTCTATTTAACTACAGTCAAGAACATCATCTGTATGACTCTGCTTTTTTCCTACTTCCTCTGTAAACTTAAACATGATTAGTCTTTATAATTCTCCCATGGGCATTCCCTAATTTGGTTCAAAGTTCTAGAAAGCAATAAAAACAAACTTTTTTTTTTCTTTTCTTTCCCAGTCTACCTAATCAATCCCTTTCTGAAAGGATTGTCCTAAAACCTCCCAGTAGGACCTTAGTTTCGTCAGATTGTCCTTATGATGTACTTTGCCTCATATATTCTGATACCTTGGTGTACAGCCCAGGAAGAAGCTAGCATCTGGCTAGGACAGGGGTGGGGGGATGCTGACTGGGCTCAGCAGGGCTGACTCACCACTGGGCAGTGAAGTCCACAAACTCAGGGGAGAAACGGTCAGCTGGGAGCTGCGGGGACGGCTCCTCCACCACCTGCTTCAGCTGCTGGAATGGGGTCCCCCAGGACTCATAAGGGAACCGTAGAATGGCCATCTCAATCTGCAGTGGGGACAGTGGGGTCAGCAGGGCCCCGGCCACCAGATGAACCCACACATCACATTATCCAGAAGCAGGAAGGTGGGAGAGACCCACCTGTCCTGGTCCAGGGCCCAGAGCCACAAGACAGGCTGAGGTGCTGCTGTCACTGACCTCCCTGACACAGCACCCCAAACCAAAGATGGAAGCCAGGGGGCGCCAGCACTTAGCTCCTCCAGCAAACTCAGCTCATGGGGCAAGTCTGACCCAGGCTGTGAGGGGTTTAACTATCATCGGTTTTTCAAACAATCTGATTTTGGAAGCCTCTCTAACAACCTAGGTGCCAGCTGATCTGCAAAAACTGAGGAACTGGCAGCCATGGGCACCTTCCTATGAGCCAGCAGCCAGCAAAGCACCTTCAGAACACAGTTCTTTAGTCTCTGGCCATCACAAGCCACTCCCCTCCCTAATGTCTTGGCAGCACAGACTTACAAGTCTGTTGCCATTTATTTGGGTCACTGTTTTCACAGAGGGGACAAACAGGAAATAAAATAAGCCATGCACATCTCTCTTCCCACGGGAGGGAAGGATCATGAGACTGTGGAGACCTGTGTCTGATGGCTCACTGCACAGCCCAGCGGGCCCCATCAGGAATGCCAATCTACAGGCTCTTCTCTATAGAGCCTGGTCCCCCATTCAGGGATGATCTGGGGAGCCTTGCCTTCTCATCCCATCCTAGACAAGTGGCTGTCACAGTCTTACCCCTCCTGCTGGGCTGGACTCCTCACAGGTGACATGGGACCAATGATCTCCGCCCCACTTGGATTCCTAACCCTGCCCTGCTTGCAGCAGATGGGAAGTCACTGAGGAAGAGACTGGTGAGCCTATGACAAATGCTGGGATCTGATTTTGACTGCTGGACTGAAGATACAAATCAGGTTGCCCTGGAACCCTGCCTGGAATAGCACAGAGAACTCCATGGTGCCAGCACAGGCCCCCTCCATGACAGGCCATAATCACCATAATGAACCAGAGAAACCTCGGCTCAAGCAAATGCCTTGTGTTGGCGACTGGCTCCCAAACACAGCACTGATCACAGGGCCTTTCCATCAGGCCACTGCCCCCTTCCAGTCAAGGCACAGCATCGCATGGATGGAGCATCTGCCCGATGCAGCGGTGGTGGGTGCCACCCTGTGGGCACAGGCCTGTTTATCACTTTAAACCATGCAGACTCTGGGTACCTTCTCTTGAATTTTCACTGATTCCAATGTGCAAGCTGTGCGAGAAAGACTACCAGCAACTGCAGTTCACATCAGAAAAATGAAGAAGTATTCTAAGACTCAACTTCATAATCCTTTTTCTGGTAATTTTTTTCAAAAAACCACAAGAAATGACAAATAACAACTGCCTTTGGGCACCAAGATGCACAGTACAGTGTCACCTGCTGAAGTTAAGTAGAAACAGCCTGCGTCCATCGCCAGAGGACACCCCCACAGGCAGCAGGGTCCCAGCCAAGGCAGCAACAGTGGAACCTTGGGAGGCCTCAGTGACACCAACCTGGTCAGCACTTGGCTGACACGTGGGCCAAGAGCCTCCCAGAGTGTGTCCATGTCTCTTCAGGGTATTCCCCTTTATGTCGCATGGTGTGTGCAAGAGAGGGACACCTCCAGTGGATGCTCGGAGAGCTCCTGAGGCCAGAACCCACCCAGAGGGACTTTCCTCGTGGCCTCACCAGGGGCTCCCCAGGAGACTGAAGATTTCAAGTGGAAATGAGAATCAGAAACAAGAGGAGCATCCCACATTAGGGTCCAGTGAATGGCTGTGGGTCTTTGGAAGAGATGCCTACAAAGGTTTACAACAGTTCAGAGGAATATAAACCACATGTAACGCTAAGAGAAAAAGACAAAACTAAGTATTTGTGTGAGTGAGTGTGCATGTGTGTGTCTGGGGACTGAACCCAGGGTCTCTTGCACACTAGGCAAACACTCTACCACCGAGTTAAAGCCCAGTCCTCTATTTTTTTTTAAGAAGTCACACAAAAGTCTAGAAAGAAATATGCAATGCTGTAGTTGGCAGTGGGGACAAGGGCAAGTGCCGTCGGATTTGCCTTCTTCCTCTGAACTTTCATATTGATTGGGTTTCTTTACTGTTGAAATTTATGGAGGAGTAAACCTACCCTGTTTTGTGGCAGCTGGTCTCCGGAGCAGCCACCCCACTTCTCCCTGGGGACTGCCATCTTCCCATAGGGCAGGAAGCTTGTTCCCTCACCTGGAACATGGGCTGGCCTCAACTTCTCTGACCAAAACGAGGAGGCAGAAAGTGAGGATGGGGCAGTGCCCGGCCTATCACTCCCTTCAGGAGCCAGCACCACGAAAGAATTCCAACTACAGTAACACAGCCTTGCTGTGAGGAAGCTACGTGGAGAGACCACAAAGAGGAGCCCCACGTGTGTGAGGGCTTCTCAGACCTCCCAGCCCCGCCCTGCCAATGCCAGGGTCCGGCTGGTCACCAGAAAGACCAAGTGATTAAAGTGTTGGCACTTTCAGCCCTGCCTGCTGGTTTCCTGGGAGGGAGAGGGTGGAGGCTAGAGGTGAAGCTCTATAAAAATTCTCCACGAGCTCTCGGGTTGGTGAACACACATGTTGGAGGCACTGGGAGAGTAGCCTCCTCCCACTCACACACTGGCCCTGTGTACCCCGTGCACCTCTTCCATCTGGCTGTTCCTGAGTTATATTTTTTATGATAAACCAGTAAACACAATAAAGTCTTCTTTCTTCTTTCTTTTTCTCTTTCTTTCTTTTGTATCGGGATCAAACCCAGGCATGCTTAACCAGAGAGCCACATCCCTAGTCCTTTTTATTTTGAGACAGGGTCTTACTACATTGCTGAGGCTGGTCTCGAACTTGCAATCCTCCTGCCTTAACCTCTCAAGTCGCTAGAATTACAGGCATGCACCACCACTCCTGGCACACAGTAAAGTCTTTTCCTGAGTCCTACGAACTATTCTGGCAAATGATCACACCTTAGGAGAGGGGTGTGGGAATCTCTAGGTAACGGCAGATCAGTCAGCAGCACAGGAAGTCCAAGATTTGCAACTAGGAGTCTGGTGGGACTGAGCCCACAGCATATGCATATGCATGAACTGTAAGCTGATAACTGTGAGAATCAGACTGGGGGACACTTGTTGTGGTTCTGGAGAATCTTGGAGTGCCCTCCAGCACATCCTAACACGGTATATCCATCTGACTGATTCTTACTGTTCCCTGCCCTCAACACCAACTAGTCAAAGAGACAGGGACAGCCAGGTTCTCTCAGACAGGGAAGATGCTGACCCCAGGCCATACTGCACTAGTTCCGGTGGCCAAACAGCTGAACCAACCCAAACACTCCAGGAGCCACTGTGACAGCACGCTCTTCCTTGTCTCCTGTACATAGTCATTTCCTATCCCTCCAATCCATTCCCCACCTGGGTGCCACAGTGAGCCTTCTCAAGCAGCTTGACTGCAAACGTAAATAAATAAACCCTGACCTTCAACTCTCCCTCCTGAAGGGCGGGTATTCCTCCAGGCATTCTAGAAGGAGAAAGAGGCCCATCCCTACATCTGGAGCTGAGAGGTACCAACTCAAGCTGAGCCCTAAAGGGCCAGGCAGCTGCCGCTGCTTAAACTTTCAATCTTCAAAATACCTCACCCTCCCAAGCCCAGAGGAAAGCACCAGGACCCCACAAACACCACAAATATCTGCAAGGACTTTCACCATCTTGCTTTGGAGAGTATCTGCACAGCAAGAACTCATGTTGGGATTGGTCAAGATTTTCCAACATGCACCATGACCTCTGTGGGCATTCCAGGGGCTGACAACTCCACAGAATGTGGGCAACGTCGTGGTGGCTAATCCAAACCATCAGGGAAGGGACCGTGTCATTCCTATATATGATTTTTTTCACTACACCTTTTTTTCTTAGATTTTGAAGCCAACACTCTTCTAGGACCTAAACTATGACCCCAGACATGGCCCCAACCCACCGGCATCTGACCAACAAGAGCGGAACCCAGTCTCAGGCCATACCATGGTGATGCCAAGACTCCAAACATCAGACTTGACATTGTAGCCTTTCTGGTTCAGCTCAGGGTTGATTCTCTCGGGCTGCAAAGGGAATCAGTAAGTCATGAATACCCATGCCAGGGTAATGGGGGCCACCCAACCCTCCCTCAGTTAGGTCGTGAGTGTATTATGCCCCACTTGTCCACCTGACAGAGGAGAAAACCGAAGTCAACAGGAGCCAGGGCCTAATCCCTGCCTCACAAGCCAACCCCAGCTGCAGAGAGGGTCTAAAGGCCCCCACCTTACTGACGATGGAGACAGGGCAGGACCTGCCCAGACTGCACAACTAATCCTAACGGGGCAATGACGGAGTACAGATAACAACGTGGGTAAAGAGGGTGCCTCCCTGTGGCAGGAAACAGAGTCTGGGTAGGCCTTGCCTGATGGATGAGAAAGTTCCCTCCTAGCCCTGTTCTCTCCCAGCCTGGGACGGGCACGGCACCACTCACAGCCATGTAGGGCTTGCATCCAGCATCCATCGTCTTAGCCACAGAGTCCACCAAGTAGCCACTGATGCCGAAGTCACACATCTTCACATGTCCCTCCTTGTTGATGAGGACGTTGGATGGCTTCACATCTGCCAAGTAGGGGACACACCTTTCTCAGCTCTTGTCTGCACACCCGCTCCTGGAGGCAAGTGCCGCCCTCCCATGCCATGACCCAGCAAGCAGGTTCAACCAGGGCCCCAAGGATAAGGCAAGGGAACTGAGGCTGAGAAAGGTACCACGCCAGACCCTAGTCACACAGCTGGGGACTCCACAGCCAGGACGTGCCTCTGCTTGGCCCCTACCACCGAGGGGAAGGCAGGGTTCCAACGCATGGCCCAAGGAGCCACCTGTGCCCACTATCCACATTATGGACATAAAACCCAGTGGACAGAAGGATCAGTGAAAGCACAGGGGGCAGGGTCCATGTGTGCTGGCATTGAGTTTCCCCACAAATTCACGGTGGGTGACCAGCACAGTGGGAGTCTCCAGGTGAATGTACACGCAACACAACCACACATCCCACATCTCTATGGGAACATGTATAAGGACAAAATGTGCAAAAAAAGAACCAGAAGGTTCCATGCCAAAATGTCACCACAGTGACCTGGAGTAGAGGCTGGGTGGGCAAAAGCAGCTCAGCCTCATTTGTTTTTTTTAAAGCAGCAAGTTAAATACTGGGGACTGAATTAGAACAAGTTATACTCCCTGCTTTTATAATTATGTCATTGTGTAGTCTATTGTCATGTACATCTAAAAAGAACCAATAAAATTTTTTTAAAAAATAAAAAAGTGGGGCTGGAGTGGCGGCTCAGCAGTTTCGGCGCTTGCCTGGCAAGCACGAGGACCCGGGTTCAAATCCCAGCACCACGTACACAACCAAGTGTTGGAGCAACTAAGGCCATGTGAAAAACTAAATAAAGTTGTTTCTCTCTTTCTCTGTCTCTCTCACTGTCCCTCTCTCTTTAAAAAAAATAAAAATAAAAAAGTTTTGAAAATCAGCAGGTCTGGATAAGTTGCCAGTCCTCAGCAGTGCAGAGGAATAACTCGGACGATACATGCAACCTGGTGAATCCAGAAACAAGCAGCCAAGAGAGAGGCTGGTCGCTCAAGAATAGGACTGTGGGAAAAACCTGGGTCGAGGCCGCCACAACTCAGGGGGGTTCAGCCTCATGGAGCAGACTGGGCCTTCCACAGTATGTAAACTGTACAACAAAACCAGCACCAGCCAGCCTCGGCCAGGACAAATGTGGATTCAGTCCTTGCTTCAAGCACCAGCAGGCATGAGGGATGTGGACAAAAACATCACGATCTATTCCCTGAGCCTCAGTCCACTCAGCCTCGGGTTGGGAGAATGGGGATGCTGACCTCTGTGGATCACAGACAGCTTGCTGTGCAGGTGCTCCAGGGCCCGCACGATCTGGGTGGGGATAAGAGGAGAGACAGAACTGCTGTAATTCCAGGCTTCCTCCACCATGATAGAGTAAGATCCCTGCACAAACCCAGCCCTTGGACTCCTACCCACATCCCAACATCTGCTCCAGCCATCATGGCACATGGTGCAGACATGCTGGCCTCCTGCCTTCCTCTCACTCGCCAATTCTGATACGAACCTCCAAGAACCCCTGCAGATCCCGGGCTCTATCACCCAGCGCGCCATCACCATGGCCTACCAGGCTGTACCACCATGGCTGTCCCTCCATTGACAGAGCCATCTCTCTGGGAGCTAGGTGGCAGGGGAGCCTGAGCATGGGCATATTTTAATAGTCCCAAGAGCTGTCAGGATTGAGAACCCTGATCCTGTTTCCCGTTTTCCGTTGACTGCTAGGATGCCCAAGCCCAGATTGCTGCCCTCTTCTAGGAATGCAGAGACTCAAAAAGCAAACACTTTCCCCCACCCCATCCCCCAGGTGCTGCTGCCAGGGAGGCAGATGGCCACCCAGACAAACCACAGCACTCCCTGAGTGCCAGTCCCCAGGTCACATCATTGGACCTTCATGACAACTTTAGGAGGCCATGTATAATCAAGGCACAGAGTAGGGCAGTAACAGCTGAGGAGGAGGGAGCTGGGCAGTCTGGCTCCAGATTCAATGATCCCAAGAGCCTCATAGTGTTCCACCTTAGATGGACAGGGAGGGACTGGGTTTGGCTCCCCCATGTTCCCCTGAGTTCCCAGCACCGAGTTTCCAGTCCAGCCTGTACCTTTGTGAGTCGCCTCAGACCATTTTCACTATAGGCAGCAATAAATACTAAGTTCCTTTTTTTAAAAAAATGATCCAAAATGAGAGTTGTAATCCATGGCCTGGAGGCACCTGCCAAATCTGAGACTCCAGGAGCCCAAGGTCCAGCTGTCTCCTCAGTATGGTGGGACTGGTCCAGGTGGAGGAGATAGGCCTCTGAGGGATGTCATCGGCTGGGCTGGGTACCTGATGGGCAGGGTCTGGATCTCTGCTATGCACCTGAACCCCCAGCTCACCAGGTCCAGGACACTTACAGACACAGCTATCTCCCCCAGAATGTCCTCTGGAATTGTCATGTTTTTCTCTAGCACCTTCCGGTAGAACTTGTCTAGGGACGTGTCCATCAGCTCCATGCAGATCCACACATCTCCCTGCAAGGGAGACACCTAGAGCTCAGCCAGGTCAACAGGGCTGCCCATGCCTGGATGGCCGCAGGCCAACACCCTCACCCTCCTAGGCCCCACCTCACACAACCAGCCTGCTAAGTGTCATGCCTGGTTTCCACCTGAGAAGAGATGGAAGGGACAGAAGGGAAATGTGCCCATCCACCTGCCCACCACTGTTCCTGCAGCTCCTGGCCCCTCCCATTCTGCCTGTCAATTTCTCTCACCTCTTTCTCTCCTTCCCCCTAGCTTCACCTTTGCTGCCAGGTCCATCTCCATGGGCTCTGTTGCCTTGGCCTCCTCTACCTGATCCCTGACTCCAAGGTATGTCCAGGGAAGAGGGACAAAAGCACAAGGCTGATGCCATCCCTCCAAGAGGGCTTTAAGACATGGAGGGGACAGCCCAGCTCCAGGAGCTGGCCCTGCTGCCCTGACACTGGCCCTCACGCAGACTCTGCTTTGGCAGATGGTTCCCTTGCCAGTGACAACCTGTTCCTCTTCCCAGCACACCCTACACACCCTTTAGGACGGCCTGCTGGAAAGACAGTGCCCCAGGGCCTGTCAGCTCAGGCCTGGCTCAGACAGGAAGAGTGGTGAGCAAAGCTAGTCACGGCTGGGATACAGGAAGGTTTGGTGAGTGAGGTTGTGGCTGGGAGAGATACCCAGGGGCTACTTAACAACAGCTCCACAAAGGCAGCAAGACACCATCACAGAGCACACCCATCCAAGCTAGCTCCTGCTCTCCTTCCTTAGCCTATGCCAGCCCCTCACACCTGGCTCAGGCTAACAGTTCCATCCACCCAGCTCTCGGGGCCCTGCTCTCTGGCTTCACCCTTGATTCTCCTCTCCCCACTGTCTAATTCTTCCCAGAAACCTGGAGTCCAACCCAAAACCTCACATCATTTTGCATGCTCCCTGCGTGGGGCCACCCCACCCTCCAGGTGCTGCTGCCAGGGAGGCAGATGGCCACCCAGACAAACCACAGCACTCCCTGAGTGCCAGTCACCAGGTCATATCATTGGACCTTCCTGACAACTTTAGGAGGCCATGTATAATCAAGGCACAGAGTAGGGCAGTAACAGCTGAGGAGGAGGGAGCTGGGCAGTCTGGCTCCAGATTCAATGATCCCAAGAGCCTCATAGTGTTCCACCTTAGATGGACAGGGAGGGACTGGGTTTGGCTCCTCCATGTTCCCCTGAGTTCCCAGCACTGAGTTTCCAGCACCTGGCACACAGGAGGGGACTGAGTGACAGTGGATCACTGACCAACAGATGGGTTGGTGACAGGGCCACCCACTCTTCCACCATGCCGCACCTCTCTGAAGAGGGCCCCATAGAAAGTGACGGTGTAGAAGCAGTCGACCGTGCGCATGTTGATGTCCAAGTCCATGAGCAGCCTCTTCTGCTCCTGTGAGTTCACGGTGGCCCGGATCCGCTGCAGGGAAGGGCTTGGCTCAGGGACTGCTGTGGCAGGGGCAGCCACCCCTCACTCATGACATGAGGGCCAGGAGCTCTGGGGAACCCATGGAATGGTCCACCCTGAAAAGCTCTGCCTCATCATTGGTCACAGTGAAGAGCAGAGCCATACGACAGTAAGTCACCCTGCCCGTTCTGCATCCGCCTCCTCCAGGTGGCCCCCACTAAGCTGCCAGGCCAGGGATTCCTTGGCAGGGCAGGCTGGGGCAGAGAGGGCCCTGCTTACCTTTACGGCCATTATGGTGCCACTCTGGGCATGCCGCACCTTCTCCACCACCCCGTAGGCTCCGCGGCCCAGCTCTGAGATGGTCACTAGGTCATCGGCCTCCACCTCAAAGTTCTTGGGGGACAAAAAAGACATGGGTTGGTGGCAACTAAGCCAGGAGCTGGTCTTTATCCCTCATCCAGTGGAAAGAGAAGATGACGTTAGCCAGATTTGGGCTGAACCTTATACCAGCCACTCCCTGATGTGAGCTGGGGCAGGTCACTTGACCATTCTGAGGCTCATATTCTCCTGTATCAAACAGGCGAAGCACCAATATCCAAGGAACCTCATGAGAAGCCCTTTCCCTCTTTCTCTTACCCCACCCTGACAGATGCATAATTCACTCAACTTGTTTGCTAAGTACCTACTATGTGCCGGCCCCTATTTTAGAACCAAGGACTCAGGAAAAACCAAAGGTCTGACCCTCACAAGTGTTCCCTGAACTGGAAGACACACACACAGAGGAATAAGTCAGCATATGAACAGGACATCAGGTGGTGAGAAGTGCTGGAGAGGCAGGACAAGGCCAGGAGGGGCTCAGCCAAGGAGAAGCCTCAGGAAAGGGGTCTGTGCCAGGAAAGCCTGGTGCCCTCCTGAAGGACCAAGCGTGCATACAGTGCAGACTCCAGGGTCTGACACAGGAGGTCTGGGTGACCCAGCAATCTGTGTCAACACATTAGTCACAGGAGATGCAGGGGCAAAGGGGCTCATAGTCCTTGACCTGAGGTCTAAGAACATGCCAGCTCTGAGCTCCCCACAGCCTCACAAGGCAGCAATGATACCTGTTCCAGAAAGGAAGGTCAGGGAGCAGTGGCCCAGGGCTATAGGGAGCAAGGCGCCCAGCTTTCCACCACCCACAGCCAACTCCCAGTAGCCCTGCACAGCCAGTGTGATCCCTTGTCAGATGGAGTAGGGGAGCCCACCCAGGGTCCAGCCAGCACCCACTCTCTCTCCAATGGTGATGAAAGTCCGGGAGTCCAGGTTCCGGGGCGGTCTGTGGAGAAAGTAGACCCTGTGAGCCTGGGGAGAACCACAGCCTCCCCAACAGAAGCACAGGGCAGGTGGCCTGGTGTAGGGACCAGGTGTGTCCTGGCCTTTGAGGGTGGCTCCCAGAGTCACCTCCTTTCATCAGCTGCTGAGTGTCTACTAGGGGCTAGGCGTGGTTTTGCCGTCAGATAGCCTTGGCCAGAGCGGGAGAGGCATGGAATGGATGGCAATGATTATGAGCCCCACGGCCACCCATCTGGCCTAGTGCTACCCAATCCCCTCCCAGCTGGCTCCGTCCATTGGGAACCCTCTCTATGCTGAGTTAGGGTGAGAACCTGAGGCAGACTCACGTGGGATTGGGCGCAGGGGGCTTAGTCATACAAGATATCCTTAAATCCTTCCTCCTCTTGGATTTTCCTAAAAGGGAGAAAAGATGAGGTTTCTGGTCATTCAATCCATCAACATTCTCTGGTTTAGACAAAGCTGCGGATAGAGATGACTCAGGTCCCCCTGCCCATGAGGGACCCCTGCAATCTCCGACGCAGTTGCCCAATGTAGTCAGTGTCGTCAGGGCGACAAGGCTCAAAGTCTACTGTCCTAGCAAAGAAAGAAGGGAGCAGCACCCAGCACGGGAATGGAGGAGCCCAAGCCCCACCTACCCTCCCAGAAGCTATGCCACAACTATGCCACCTGGCCCCATGGTCTGCCTGATAGGCCACATGTGTTTCTATACTCATCTGGGCAAGAGTGGCCAGTTCGTCTTTCAGCAAGGATGGGGAAGGAGAAGAGGCTTGGGCTTGGGCAGCCCACCCAGGGGCACAGTGTTGGTGATCAGAGCCAGGTCTGACCAGATGAGGTTTCTGCCAGGCACCAGCACACCTGACCCTGCAGAAGTCCTTTGTCTTGAGTCTCTCTTATGGATTGAACTGGATCTCTCAAAAATTCATATGTTGAAATCTTAACCCCAGGACCTTGGAATGTTGCCTTATTTGGAGATAAGTTCTTTACAGAGGTAATTAAATTAAAATGAGGTCACTAGGGTGGGCCCAAATCCGGTCTGACTAGTGTCTTTATAAAAGGGGAAACTGGGCCACAGAGACAGGCAGAGAGGGAAGACGAGGTGAAGAGACACAGGAGATGGCCACCTACAAGCCAAGGAAGGGTTTGAATGGCTCCTTCCCCTGCAGCCTCAGAAAGCGCCAGTCCTGCCCACACCTTCATCTCAGACTCCCAGCCTGGATGGTGAGAGACAACTTCCTGTTACAGAAGCCGCCCAGTCTGTGGTACTGTACTGCAGCTGCCCTCACGGTGGCCCCCTCCACTTGTGCCAACCGTCACGGGAGGCATCTGAGCAAACCCAGTTCTGTTCAGGCTCCAGCTCCATTCCCGTCTCCTCTCTGAGCCTTAATTTTGCCATGTGTCACTCTGCAATGTAGATGCCCACCTCCGGCAGCTGGGGCAGGTGCAGGCTGGGGCATTCTTGGTGGGGAGCGGCAAGCACTGGGCTTGGTGGGCATCACATGGATCTCCACCCAGGTCAAAGAAACACATCTGGGCTCAACTCTCACATGCCAGCATGGGAACCCCGAATCTCTCAGCCTCAGTTTCCCCTCCATAGCAGGGGCATGGACCCCAGAAAATACTCTTGTAGACAAAGCTATAGGAAAAAAAATTCCTCCCAGGACCCCAACCTGCTCCAGAGTCCCAAAATGCCTCACTGCTCAGATCAGGAAACAGGTCCAAGAGAAGCACATGTGCCTACAGTTACAGATGCATGGGGAGCAGGGCTGCTGGCTCCCCAATCCGCATGCTTTCTAGAGAACATAAGGCTGACCGCGTGCCTCAGCTTCCCACCCATGCAGTGAGGGCACTAGGCAGGGGGAGCGTCGAGCAGTGGGGCAGCGTGGGCCTCTGGAACAGGCACGGCCTGATGCCCACAATGAAGTTCCCACCTTTGCTGCCTTTCCCTGGGCCACCTGGGAGGCCCTCACCCCTCCCCACAGGAGTGTTTCCCTCAGCCCCAATCCCTGGGGCCAGGCTGGAGGTCCTGTGTCCACACCCACCCAGCACTGGGTTGGTACTAAAGAAGGATCTCCATTTATGGAGAGGGCAGGGCACGACTGGGCTGGCACGCAAGGGAGCACTCCTGAGCTAGGGCTGCCTTTGAACAGAGCCCAGCTATCATTTGATCAGCAGGAAAAGCAAGGACCAGGGAAGCTGGGAAGTCTGCCAGGTGCTCACAAGAACCCTGATGACAGGCTCCACTTTCCTGAGCACAGAAGTGACTTGCCCAGGGCACCAAGCATCTACTGAGCTGGGACTGAACCACAGCTGCACGGTGGAATTGTGCCACCAATAGGCCTGCCCCCGGGAGGAGCTTCCTCCCACCTCCCTGCCACCTGCCCTTTGTGCCGTGACCTTCCACCCCACACCTATGGCCCTGCCACCACCTATCAGGGAGACAGACCCTAGTCCCTGAAGCCACCTGAACCAGGTTCAGGTCCAGCCTCAACCACAGGCCACAGAGGACTCACCGCCTCAACTTGGGCCAGGTGGCGGGGGGGGGGGGCATTCTCTCAAGCCCAGCTGGGAACGACAGGGGGGATGGCTGATTTGCAGACCCCAACAGGCCAGGCACAACCTCACAGCAGCCCTGATGCACCTCTAGTGGAGGGACAGGCCTAGGATCTCACACTGCACAGGAAAGAGCAAACTAGCCTGGGGACCCAGAGGCAGCCCAGGATTTCCTGGGTCTGGCATATTCTACATGACAAGAAAAGAAAGAGAGAGAAGCCAAGGCATGCAAGACCACCAGGACCTGAGAGTCCCTCTTCCCTGCTTCTGGATCAAAGTTACCATCTGGGCTCCAGGGGATCCAAGCAGGATATATCACAGCTGTAAGATGGAAGACAGAAAATCTCTGCACCCAGTGGTGACAATGGGACACAGCCTCTGAATCTCAGGCACCTTATCTGTAAAAGAGAGTGTGGCAGGACTGCCATCCACCCAACCTGTACTGAGGCTGCAGGAATAAGCAAGGGGGCCTCTGCAAGGTGCTGGGCATAGGGCTTGGTGCACAGAAGGTGGCCCTATAAGTAGTTACCATGGTTTCTACAGCCACTAGGAAAAGGAGAGAAACATCATAAGGGGCTGGAGTGGTGGCTCAGTGGTTACGGCACTGGCCTGGCATGCACAAGTACATGGGTTCAAACCCCAGCACCATAACAAAGTGTTGTAGCATCGAAAGCCACATGAAAAACTAAATAAAACTGATTCTCTCTCTCCCTCTCTTTAAAAAAAAAAAACCCTCCATCATAAATAATGAGATGTTTTTTAAATAGAGAAGGACAGAGAAAGAGAGACAGAGAGAATCAATTTTTATTGAGTTTTTCACATGGCTTTCGTTGCTCTGACACTTAGTTGTGTATGTGGGTGCTGGGGTTTGAACCCATGTACTTGCACATGTTGGGTAAGCACCGTACCCACCGAGCCACCACTCCAGCCCCATAAATAATGAGAATTATAGGTAATTTTTAATCCTGACTGGAGGCTTTTTGTGACCTAATATGAATTGTTTTCCAAGAAAATGTTAAGCAGTGCTGGGAGCACCCAGAGCTTGGCCTTCACCAGGTCTGCGCTGGCCTCATCTGCAGGGTGCACAGCTGTACCTGACCTTCTGCACTGTCTCTGCTCTTGGCCTCTACCCACCTTTCTCTGGCTCTAGTCTGCCACCCATCTCACCCTGTGGGCTTGGAGATCTCGTAAGATTCCCTCTCTTTGTTAGTTCTCAGTTTACCCATCAGTCAAGGACATGTCCACAACTGCAGCTGGGCTGGGTGGTGAGGCCCGCCGCTTCTCCCCAGCTGGGAGGACACAGCCTGGCCTTGCCAGCTGCCCTGAAGGGATACCAGCCTGCGTCAGGAGTGACCTGCGCTCCACAGGGCAGCCGCGCCAGCTGTCAGAGTGGGTGAGGCCACCAGGGAGACAGACCAGAAACAGGCCTCAGGCCACCAGTGGCTGCCACTATCTGCTATCAACGTCAGGGCTGGGCACAGATGGCCAGGCAGCCTGGGGATACCCAGGTGTGGCCCAAGGTGGTGACTGTCACCACAACAAACAGAGGCTCTTGGGCCACCATGGGCAAATCACAACAAGCCCGTCAGCCCCAGCTTAGAGGGCCCTGGTGCAGGTTGGTCCAGTGCGAGGTGCCCATGTGTCCTTGGGGCACTCTAGACTCACAATAGTCTCTCAGGCAGGGAGCGATGAGGCCAGACTGGTAGGAAGTCACACCGCTGCAACAAAGGTGCCCACAGACCAATAAAACTCCTGCCCCATCTCCTCCCATTTGCCCCTCACTCGAGCCACTACCCCTTACCATTCCTGAGAAGCCACCTTCTTCTGCACCCCAGGGCCTTGGTCTAAGCCATTCCCGTGTCCAGGATGCCTTTCCCTGAAAATCTATCCACGCTGGTACCCAACCCTGCCAGTTGCCTAAGTAGAGAGGATCTCTGGCCACCCCCACCAAGCCCCTTGTGAGTCGCTCTCCCTTACTCCTCCTGGCCTCTCCTGTCACTTCTCACAAGTGACCAATCTAGCCAAGTGGCCTGGTTCAACTGCAACTCAGGCAAGTGACTAAAACTCACTTGGTGTCAGGACCTCAGAGTGAAGTGAGGATAAGAGACCAACCTCTCGGGATTCTTGGTGTCAAGGCTTAACAGGGCCCGGCCCAAGCAAAATTATAAGAGGCTACCTAGAGGCCTACAGCAGAGATGGCACCAGACCCCCACCCGGGCCCTCCCCAACACCAGGAGGGATGGTCTACTGCACATGTGGGTCAGAGGCAGGCGGCTTGACAGACAGGAAGGCAGATCTGCTGGCTCCAACAGCCACTGTCAACAGAGATTAGTCTGAGGGGCGCCACACACAGAGGGAGCCCACATCCAGTTTTGTCGCATGATTTCCAATTACAAAAATAACAACAGCTCCTAGTTTACCATCCCCATCTCCTACCTTTTGGGTATTTTGGGTACCTCTCATGCTCCACGATTCCCCAGGGCCCCAAGTGTCTGCACCCATAGCGTAAGGAACTGATGTGGCTACTGAGGTGTGAGAGGCAAGATGTCCCATCCCCACCAGTCTCAGGGGCCACCCCCATCCTGCAGAGAGTGAGCTCAAGCAGACCAACCCAGGACGGCACAGAGGTGAAAAGCTTCACCGATGACTGCAATGAGTCAGTAACACCTGACATCCTCCCCAGGGTCCCAGATGCTCTCAGAGAAGTCCCCAAAGAGTTTTTGGGGGCCACCACCACCCCTTTGGAGAGAAAGCCTTGGGCTGAAAGAAAGGTCCCTCATTTACTGAGCACCTATTACATAGCACTCCCAGGCCTTCCTGTCCAATCTCACAGCCACCCCATGCCACCAGCACTGTCTGTTACCCCACCCGACAGGTGAGCAACAAGCTAGGACCAAGAGACAGTCACTCATGGCCTCTAATTCATGGCCCTGCCTTCCCACTGCCTGGCTGTGTGTGGCCACTGGGCCCTTGGCACCTTCCCATCTTTTTACCTCTCGAGGCCTGATCCTGTGCAGAGCACAGGCTGGGGGCTTCTCACACTGCCCACCTCACGGCGTCCACTCTCCTACACACCACAGAGAATTGAGCAGCCCACGGGCCTGCCATCTGAAATTATGCTCCAACCTGGGTATGCATGGCAGTGTCTGAAGACACTTTGGACTGTCAAAGGGAAAGTGGCCTGGTAGCCAGCAGGTAGAGGTCAGGGACACTGCTCAACAACCCACAACAAGAAACCTACAATGGCAAAGCTCATTGTCCAGCCAGAGGTGCAAACAGTGCCGAGGCAGAGAAAAGGGTACAAACACAAGGGAGACCGGAGCTGAAGCTGGCGCAGGGAGGCACTGGCACAGAATGACCAGGAGCCAAGAGAATCTAGGCATAAGAACAGTGAACCCAAAGGGGCTGAGGGCAGATGGAGAGGAGAGTCTGGGCCCTTCATCCCCAGAGATCCCAAAACATCTATTCTTTTTTTCTTTTTTTTTTTTAAGAGAGAGGGTCACAGAGAGAGAAAGAGAGAATTAAATTCTTTTTCATGTGGATCTTGCTGCTCCAAGACTTCATTGAGTACGTGGTACTGGGGTTTGAACTCAGGTCTTCACGCATGCCAGGCAAGCGCTATAACCACTGAGCCACTGCTCCAGCCCCCAAAACATCTATTCTGCCATGCACGGCAGCATCTGCCTGTACTCCAGTGACTCAGGAGGCTGAGGCAGAAGGATTGCAAGTTTGAGGCCAGCCTCAGAAACCTGGTGAGACCCTGACTCAAAAAAAAAAAAAAAAAAAAAGGCAGAACTCAGGCTGTACCCCTGGGTTCAATACTTAGTACAAAACATTAAAAAAAGGGGGCTGGAGCGGTGGCTCAGTGGTTTCGGCACTTGCCTGGCATGCATGAGGACCTGGGTTCAAACCCCAGCACCACGTACACAGCTAAGTGTTGGAGCAACGAAGGCCATGTGAAAAACTAAATAAAGTTGTTTCTCTCTTTCTCTGTCTCTCACTGTCCCTCTCTCTTTAAAAAAAAAAAAAATCCATTCCCCTTGACCTGGAGACTGCAACTCCAGCAACCAACTCCTATGCTCCAACTTCCACTAACGCTTAGTAATCACCCAGTACATGCCAGGCCTGGATCATTCACTGAGTGACAGCAATGTTCCTCATTACCTTATGCCCAAACCCCTGCACTGACATCCAAGGCCCGTCACAGCCCCATTCCCAGGAGCCTGGCCTGTCAATTCACACCCGCTAGTTCACACGCTCCTCAGGACAAGCCTCTAAAGCTAGTAACTTAAGCACAACAATGCAGCTGAGGAAAGCGAGGGTTGCTGATACAGCTGCGCACTCTGAGCACTGCACAATTCACATTACATCTCATTTGAACCTCTCAGTGACCTATGAGGCAGGAACTCCATCTTACAGATACGGGAACTGAGGCCCAGCGTTTATGAAATCAAAAGCCTGGCACAGGGATTGGAATTTAAATAAAAATAGTAAGGAAAAAAGAGGCCTGGTTGAGTCTGGGTCCTGATGCTGCTGGGGTCTTGGCTGCAGTGTCCTTGTCACCTAAAGGGGGCTTCTGGGCTCACCTTACGTGCTAAGGGCACCAAGCAGCAGGCTGCTCAGAACTGCAGTCAGTGCCTCAGAGACTCACCTGATATGACACACCAGGGCAGCAACCAAGCCAGGCCAGAACCCCTGCTTCCCCAGACTGCAACTGCCATGTCATCTGCCCCAACCCAGTCCAGCAAAGACCAAATGACAGGAGACCTGTCTGCTGTGTGACCACAGACAAGTCAAATTCCCTCTCTGAGCCAGTTTCCTCCCTTTGTGCATGGGTGCAATGTCCATGACCTCCAGTAGAGGGCCGGCAAGGGTAAAGGGTTGTTAAGATAAGACCTTTGTTACCTTGGGCAAGTCACTCCCCAACTCCAGGCCTCAGTTTACTCATTCATAAAATGGGGATGATGACAACACAGCACATTACTAGGTAATCACGAGGTTAAATAAGAATGCGCACATAAAATGCCTGCACAAACAGCTCAGATCCGGGCCACCCTGGCCTGGACCCCTGCATGCAAGTCATGCCCCATGCACCAGGCTTCAAGAGGATGTGACTGTGCCTTCCCAGGCCCAGAGTTCCAGCTCTGCGCTGTGCTCCCAGAGGCCTCCACCCGAAGCAGAATAGGATGAGCCAGGCCCCCCCAGACCCCATGCTGCCCCTTCTACAGGATGATGGAGCAAATGTACCTTTACTTAACCAATGCCTGCTTGGCTTTCATTGTTACCATTGCTACAAAGCAAATTCTTATGCATGGCGTCATTTGGGAGAGATACCTAAAAAGGTGTTCTTGGTAGGAAAAAACAGCAATGTATGGCTCAAGTTCAAATTCAGCACTGACCAGCCTCCACAGTGTCCCTGGACTTGACAGGTCTTATTGCTTCTCACACTCAGCAGCAGCCCTGAGATGTGGCTGCTTCTCATCCCTTTCTTTCAGAGGACACTGAGGCTGGGGAGGTCACAAAGTGGTCAGGGCAGAGCCAGACCTAGGACCAGCCCTGCTGCCTGAAGTTGCTGCAGGTGAGACAGGCTGGGGTGACCCATCCCAGCAGCAGTCTGCTATGGGCTCCACCAGCAGGCCCACAGACAGAAAGACAAGGAGGGCAGGGGGCGTTCCCCAGCCCTGCGCAAGAACTGTCCTCAACAGGCTCCCTCCAGTCGCGCTACCAAGAACAAAACAGCTCCTTACCGGGGGCCAGCAATGACCCTTTCTCCTCACCTACCTCCTGAGTATGCCCAAACTCCTGCACTGACATCCGAAGCCCTTTGCAGCCCTGCCCCAAGGAGCATGCCTGGCACTTCGCACCTGGACTGGGGACATAGTTCATTGGTAAAGGTCCACTGGGTTCAATACCAAGTAATCAAAAAAATCAATTTTTAAAAATAAAAAAGAAGGGCTGGAGCAGCGGTCAGCAGGAGAGCGCTTGCCTGGCACTCACAAGGACCCAGATTTGAACTCCAGCACCACATATATAACTAAGTGACAGGAAAAACAAAAACCAGATGAAAAACAAAATTGTTTCTCTCTTAAAAAAAAAAAAAAAAGGGAGCTGAGCAGTGGCTCAGAGGTTCCAGAGCTTGCCTGGCACTCGCGAGGACACAGGTTCAAACACCTGCACCATGTACACAACAAAGCGTCAGAGCAAGGAAAGCCACATGAAAAATTAAATAAAATTGACTCTCTCTCTCTCTCTCTCTCTCTCGCTTAAAAATAAAAAAACAATGAAAAGCAAACAATGATTAACATAAAAATTAGGATGGCTATTGAAGGAGAAGGAAGGGAGATATAATCCACAGGGGTCTGGGGCCACAGTAATGTTGAATTTCTTTAGCTAGGCAGTGTATACACAGAATTCGTTTGACTCTTACTTTTTAAGATACAGAGGTGTATTCTATGTATCCTTTTGGTGTCGGTGGATACATTTACAATTTTTTTTAAAGGTAGATAGAATGCCCCCCCTGCTGGAACAGAACATAACAAGGAGGGATAAGGGAGTAGGGAGCCTGACTAGGGGCCCATACATGGCAGGAGGGTCTGACCAAGCCACCCAGAGCAGGGGACTAGTGGGGAGAAGGACAGCTGGACAAAGAAGCCAGGACAGCCCCTGGGATGCCTGCTCAGCCATGACAGCCCAGAAAGGAACTCACAAGGCAGAGGGGAGGTGATGAGGACTGGTGCTGGGGCCCTGTTCCTGGGACTGAGGGTAGGAATCTGGAGACCCTCCCTGGACTGGAAGGGACCAAGGCTTGGCATCTGAGACTCAGAGAGGTCCAGCAGGTTGCTGATGCCTCTGTCCTGCTCTGTCTGGAAGCTTCTGGGTCAGGGAGGCTGTGTCTTGATTCCCACTTACACTCTTTCATCCTTTCAATGCTAGATGAAGAGTTAAGGTCAGGGTCAAACCTGCAGAAAGACCCAGCCACCCGAGTTCTCTGCTCCCCACCTGCCCAGAAGACAGTGGCAGGCCCCAGCTCCAGCTTAGGGACCAGAAGAGTAAGAGGTCTTACAGCCTGGTAAATTCTGGCCAGCATTAAGACCGTATGGCCAGGGGAGCCTAGTGTCACCCAGCCTACAAGTACATGATCAGAAGTCCCAGTCCTGTGGATTCACTCTACAATGAACAGCAATCACAACCATAACAATAATAAAATAATAACACATGCCATTCGCTTGACAAACACTATCTCTGATCTTTACCACTCTGCAAGGGAGGGGTGTTTACTCCCACTTTACAGAAGAGAAGACTGAGGGTCAGAGAGGGCATGTCACTTGCCAAGATGAGGAAGTAGTGGAGTTAGGACTGGAACCCAGTCCCATTCCACCACAGCTGTGGCTCCACCCTCACTTCCTGCCTAGCTGAGTTACGGTTCCTTGCAGGTAGAGACGGTCTTGCTATGATCAGTACCTGACACTTGGCCACCGCCACTGTGGAAAGAGGCTGTCTGCATCCACACAGGCAGTCCCCATTCCCATTTTGCAGGTGAGGAAACTAGGGCTTCTCCTCTGAAAGCAGGGCCATGCCCAGGGAACTAAAATCATTCACAGAAAGGAGAAAATACACCAGATGTGACTTGTCTAATGTCACACTGCAAAACAGACCCAGCTGGAGTCTGAGGCAGCCAGGCTCCAGACCTGAGCTCTCAACCTCTCCACATCTGCCTTTTGAGAGCCTGAGCTGGAGACCCACCTGGGCCAACTGGGCTGACCCTGCACCACCTATGCCCTTGGCCCTCCCTGAGCTCATAGCTGCACATCTGAGCTGGAGGAGTCCCTTGGGCCAAGGGCAGTAAACATCCATTGCCACCTGCTCCTGCTCAGTGAGTAAGAGGAAACAGAGCCCTTTGCCTAACAGGAAGTTCCTGGGTGGGACAGAGGACCTACCCAGGGGGTCCTGGCCCAGCCTGAGTTCCAGGGCAGGCCACTTCCAGCACGACTATTCAGGGCTAGGTGCTGCCCGTGGGCCAAGCACACAGCCCTCTCCCACGAACAGGCCTGGCATCACCCTGTGCACTGTGGGCAGCGGCTGGCTGGCATGCCCCAGTGACTCAGCACCACCAGGCGCTGCTGACTCACCCACCGGAAGCCTGGCTGCCCCAGCCCTCTCCCCACACAGGCCCACTAAGAACTTTGCTCCCTTCAGGCTCTGAGCCACGGGCTGGCTGATAGAGAGTTTCCTGTGCGTCACACCAGGGGTGGGGAAAGTCCCAGTGGTGCCACCCTCCAGTCTTTCCGACAGCCAGAGCAGGAGCAAGGACTGAAACCACAGAAGGCAGGGCCAGGCCAGGACAGCACAGTGCTCTCTACAGTCTTGCTGGGTAGCCAGGAACTGCAGCCACCATCCAAGTTGTGTGAAGATAAGCCATGCAATGCCCCAACGGGTGGCAGGGGGCCCAGGAAGACCCTGCTGTGAATAGCAACAACACATGTGGTGCCCCCCCAAGGACAAAGGTGGATGCAGACTCGGGTCATGCGGACAACATGTGCCCTGCACACCATCCCCAGCAGCAGCTGCACTTGGCCTCTGACCGCAGCCAGAGATAGCAAGGGGAAACCAGCAGGGTTATGGGACCTGAAGAGAACTCTCCAGGCACAGAAGACAGGGCAGGTACCTGCTGCCAGGCAAGAAGCTCAAAGGCAGAGCACCCGTAAGGTCCAGCACCAGCCACTCCTTGCTTATTTACACTCCTCTGAGAAGGTGCAGAAGAACTCTGTGCTTGGGCTCCAGCGCCCAGGACAAGGAGGGCATAGTGAGTACCCTGCTCCATGCATTCAGTTCAGTCAATCCCCTGTGAGACCTTGGTTTTGCATCTGTCACATGGGTCAGCTTGCAGTGAGTACACAGTGGGCCAACTGTGAAGGACTGCACATAGGACAGGCAGCATCTGTGCCTCAGTCCATCCTCCAGCTCTGGCCTGGCCTCCGGGAGATGCCCAATGGACATGGGGGTGTTGGAGAGCTGGGGATCAGAGTGTCCTACAGCTCAGGTCAAGCATCCAGCAAAGAACAGGACATAGGGGAGCACTGCAGACACCACTGTGAAGACACACAGTCCTGGTGGAGCCCCAGCTCCATGTGTCACGGTGAGGCATCCTCTGGCAAGGTACTCAGTACCTCTGAGCCTCAGTTTCCTCATCTGTAAATATGACAAATAAATGAGGCAATGCATGGCCATGCACAGCAGTTTAAGTGGCAGCTCTCAGGATTTTTAGTGAAGATTTTGTGGTTAACCCACAACATCCTTCTGCAGAACCCAAAGAGGCTACAAGGTCCCTGGACCTTGGGGAAGGCCCTGACTGCCATCCAATCCACCCATTATCATGCTGGAAATTCACCCTGGCTCTCTCTGCAGAGGCACAGAGAAGGCAATACCAAGCCTCAAGTCATGTAGCACATAGGGGTCCAGCAATTTCCCTCCACAGTGCTTCCCATCCATGACCCCTTCTCCCTTCTGCAACTGCAACTTTTATCTTGATGAGGCATCTCCTGCCAGGAAGAGCTGAAATGCCTCCAAAAACAACTTCCAACCCCTTCCCATGTTCTCCTAAGCAGAGAAGAATCTGATTTCCCGGTTCCCAAGCTCCACAAGGACTGTGCAGTCCCTCCCCAGCCACGTCCCCTAGTGAGTGCCTCCTGAGTTACTCACAGTGGTTGGGCAATGGTCAGGGATCCGGCCTCCCACTTATGTAAGACGTAATTAGCCTGCCCACCAGGCTCCAGCCCACAGCCACAGTAGCAGCCAGCTGGAGGGGCCAGGAAGGGTCCACACCCTCCCCAGGACCCCATGGGCTCCAGGGGTCTGGGCCCTTCCAGAGAAGGAGGGAGGCCAGCCCTGTAAGTGCCTGCTGTTACCTTCCTCCTGCTGGCTCTGCAGTTGCAACCAGAGACAAGGCTCTGATCCACATGGTGGAGGCTTTTCCAGTAGGAGAAATGGTAATAACAAAGATGCGCAGCAAGCGTCCATCCTGAGCACCCTGCTGAACTCTTTACCACCTCACCACATTTGCTCTTCTGCATTCGCAATCTCACATCATACTCCTGAAGTCCAACTTACAGAGAAGGAAACTGAGGCCCAGAGACACTAAGCGGTTTGCAAGGGGAGGCAACAACAGCAGGTTCACAAAGCTGGGAGTCAGCCCATTCGTTAGAACCATGTCCGGTTTGGAGCTCTCTCACACAACCCAGCCTACTGAGACTCAGACATGCCAAAAACATCCTTTCCTCTTCCTGAAAAAAATCCCCCTTTTGCCCTCCAAGTTTCATCCTTCCTCCCACCGCATGACAAATCCTCCTCCTGCTGCTACTGCTGCTGCTGCTGCTGCCACCGCCGCCACAGCCACCTCACAAAAATTTCCAGGAAAGCCAGCTAGTTGAAGAAGAGAAGTGCAAGCCCCTTGCTCGGCCAACACGCTGGCCTGGCAGCCAGCCCAGTCCCAGGAAGCAGGGACAGGCTGGGAGCAATCAGCCTAGAGATACCAAGGTACAGGAGGGGGTGACCTCCTCAAGTGTAGAGAGAAGCTGCAACCCAAGTCAAGGGGGAACCCTTAAAGAGAGGACTGTGCTAGGAAGGGGATGGGAGACCAAGACACAGGGCTGCAGGATGGGGTGCAGGCCAGCCAGAGATGGGGTAATGCAGGGCCTACAAATACGATGAGAGCTGGGGGAGGGGAGAACAGGGCCATCTAAACAAAGGTGTCGCACACCTGTGTTGGGGATACAGAGAGGTTCCCCAAAATAGGAACACCTGTGGAGCCCTGATGGACAGTAGAGTTAAAGTCCATCCTGGACACAGACCCACAGCCAGTGGACTGGCAGACATGAACCCAGATGGGGTTCTGAGTGACTCCCACCTGGGTACAGCTGAATCTCCATCCAAGCTGCACCTCTGAGGTCTAAATGAGGATGCCAGGGTGAAGCTCCTGACTGGAATGAAACGAGCAGAACGAATTCCTAGCCCGGATCCAGACTGAGAGAGCTCAGCCCCAGTGCAATCCCAAGGCCTAACCTGGGGATCCAGGTGAGGTCCCAGACTGGCATGGGACCCAGGCCGGGGCAGGGAGGGTTTCTGAGCCGGGACGTTGCTGCCCGGGCCCAGCACAGGATGGGGTGGGATCACACAGAGGTCGGGGTTCAAGGCTCCCACTGGGCGCGGGGTTCAGGCCGCGGTCCCGGCGGGCGCGCCTACCTTTGGACTGAGGCATGCTGGCGGGCTGGCTCGAAGCAGGCGACTCCATGCTGCAGACGGGTCCCGTGCAACACACACTAATCCAGAGCGCAGCGAGCTCCACCAGGGCCGAGCGCGCTCATGGCTGCGGGCTGGCGGCCCGGGCGCGATTGTTGAGCAGAGGCGGCAGCGGCGGCGGCAAGTAAACGTCGGCGACGGGCGGTGCCAGAGTCGGACTGGGCAGCGGTTAGGGGGCCCCGGCCGGACGGCGCCGACGCAGGCCCCGCCTCCTCTCGCCGATTGGCCTGCCAGTCTCCAGGGCCCGTCCCCTGCCTATCAAACGCTGGCCTGATTCTGCCTGTCAAGGAAAAACCTCGCCCACCGTGGGCCCAGGACCCAGCCCCACCCACTGTCTGTCAAGCCCGCCTGCCACTCGCGAAACCCAAACTCGGTCAACCTCCGCCTCTGCCCGGCAGGAGCTGTCTCGTTCCCGCTGTCCATCAAGATGCAAGCCCCGCCCAGTCCCCCAGGACTCCCGCCCTCCCCTCTTTGCCTGTCAGCGCAGGCCCGCCCCTTCACGCCCCCAGCCCTGCAGCCCGCGCGGGTGCTCTGCGTGGGCGCGTCCCTCGTGCGTAATCTAGAAAACCCCGGAGATTCCCCAGGGTAGCCCCGCTGCGCTGGTGCTGCCGGGGTTAAAAGTGCGCTCCTGAGTGAGACCCGGGTTCAGGTACTACTCTGCAAGCAACATTGTAGCGGGGGTGACCTTGGACAAGTCGCCGACACCCTCGATGTGTTTCCGCATCTGTAAAAGAGCCGCAGAAATCGCCCTGCCTCTCAGGGCAGCCGAAGAGAACAGGAGCCAGGCTTTGGAGGCTACTCTGTAAATGTTTGTTGACTGACTGTTGTAAAGGGCTTAGTTAGCACCTTGTTCCGCATGCACGGGCTTAAGTCCTGCATCAGTAACATCCGCGAGCCCCTGTGTGTGCCAGGAACCATGCCAAACTGGACAAGCAATGGTGAACCTAATGACATGTCAGTGCAAGTAGCTTCCTTGGTTGTGTCGTTAGGGCCACCATTTAACACGGAATGGGGGGAATTGAGTCTCAAATGGAATAAGGTATCATTTTGCTCCTTTTGGCAACCCTCAGGACTAAGGTCCCACCCTGGCTCCCTCTTGGACCTTAGTTCTCTCCTGTCCTTCTGTTCATCTGTATAATGCCCAGCTGCGTGAATCCTCTCTCTGCTCCCATTTGGAGCCTCAGGGACTTTTTAGGAGCCACTAACCAGTCAGGCGCTAGAATCAGATGACTCTGGATGGAAAACCAGGGCTAGTGAGGGCAGGAAGCCCCAGGCCAAGGTCAAGGGGTCAGCCCTGGCATACTGGCAAGCATGAGTGTGTGTCCTGCCAGAGACCTCACCTGAAGGAAGCAGATTCCACCCTCTGCTAGGAACACTTGGAGCAGGGGGCTGACCTTGGCTTGCTTGTGTGTAAAACAGGGACCCTGCAGGGCCTCACCCACACAGTGGTGGGGAAGGCCAGATGAGATAAGAGGGAAAGACCTTATAATTATCATTATTCTCTTCCTATGTCTCTTGCTCATTCTTTCCAGGCAGTGGAATGGAAAACGGTGAATGTTGTACTAACACAGATGTGGGTTCCAACGCTAGCTCCCTTGCTTCCTAGTTGGGTGACCTTGACAAAGTCACTTAGCATATCTGAGTCTCAGTTTACTTAGCTATCTTATGGGACAATGAAATGCCCTGAAAATATTTCATGAGCTGAAGCCTGGCATTCACTACATGTCCAGGAAATGAGTCCATAAATACTGCAGACCAGCTCCTACAGGAAGTCATCCCAGCTGCAGGGCCCTGGGTGTACAGAACACCTTGGGACCTGCACTTACCCATCTAAAAAATAGCAACATTCTCCCTACCCGAACTACAAGGCAGGTCTAGCAGGTTTTCTGGGCTTAGGCCCCTGCCAACTGCTCCAACTTCTGCTCCTCTCAGCCTCCTTCTTTCCCACTCTCTTTCTTGGTATGTTGAAAGATCTTAGTGCTGCCCCTTCAACATACCAACACAGGTCCTGCCTCAGGGCCTTTGTCTTTGCTGCTTTTTATGCCTGGAATTTCTTTCCTGCCACCCCCTCAGATGTTTCCTGGGGCTGGGTCCCTTTCATCTTTTCTACCTCCTCCTAAATGAATATCCCTAAGAGGCTTTCCAGTCATCTGACCCACATAGGTTTTTTTTTTTTTAAGAGAGAGGAACAGTGAGAGAGACAGAGAAAGAGAGAAACAACTTTATTTAGTTTTTCACATGGCCTTAGTTGCTCCAACACTCAGTTGTGTACATGGT
The DNA here is from genome assembly GCA_004027875.1 of Aplodontia rufa. NCBI lineage: Eukaryota > Metazoa > Chordata > Mammalia > Rodentia > Aplodontiidae > Aplodontia > Aplodontia rufa. The sequence goes on along the minus strand of PVKS010019305.1, from coordinate 6,581 downwards.
GCTGGGGTTTGAACCCGGGTCCTCGTGCTTGCCAGGCAAGCGCCGAAACCGCTGAGCCACCGCTCCAGCCCCCCACATCAGTCTTAATTCTCTGCACAGCTTCGTGCTGCTTATGCGTTGCTCACTTACTCTGTTTCTAATGCATCTCTCCCACCAGACCACCCACCCTTCCTGAGCAGGAATTCTGTCTGTCTCATTCCCTGTTACATTCCTGAAGTATAGCCCGAAGCAGGGCATGCAGTAGGTGCCTAATAACTATTTGAAGAACAACAGAGGAAGGAGGAATGCATGCCACAGACATAGGTAAAGCGACTCTGGTCCCGTGCCGGACTCCCAGACATTACGATGACTCAGACAAGATCCTCACATATGAGGAGTTTATGGATTAGTCAGGGAGGCTGACAAAGGGCCCAAGAATCACAAAACTCTATGTGGGGTGCTAAAAATAGATGCATAAGCCAGAGTCCCAGGAAGGGGCCTGACTCTGCCTGGATGATGTCAAGGATGGCTTTTCAGATGTGGAGACATTGACACTGGACCTTTAAGGACTAGTAAGAGGAGCCTGCCAGGCAGACAGCAAGGAAAAGCATCCCTGGAAAGAACAGCAGAGGCCAAGGCCTGGGCATGTGGAAGGGCCACAGGTGAGCTGCAGAGCGGGGATGAGCAGCACCCCTGGGGAGCTGTGGGCTCTTTTTCTGTTGCTGGCTTGTGGCAGCAAGGTCCATTGACCTCTTTCTGTCTGTTAAGTGGCACATTCAGGCTAGGGAACTCCACGACCACTCAGAAGCTGGAAAGGGGCATTGGACATGGGTAGGCTACCTCTTACCCTGACTCTTAGCAGAAAAATTACAAACACCCCTCTCAGCAAATGCAGGGAAACTGAGGCTCTGTGGCCCAAGTTAGGACACTAGTGTGAGCTGAGGCAGGACATGGAGTGAGAAAGCAATGGTGATTGAGGATGATCTGAACCTAGGATGGGAGAAGCTCATTCATTAATTCCTTAACTAAATGTTTGTTGAGCTCTCACTGTGTGCCTAGTACTGAGGGCAGAATATTGAACATAACAGCTGCAGTTCTCGCTCTCAGGGAGGGGATGACGTGGTGGGCAGAACAGACAAACAAAATGCCTAAGTTAAATTATAGGATGTCAGAACATGACAAATCCTAGGTGGAAAAATAGAGGAGAGGACAAGGTGTGTGTCTGGAGGAGAGGGCCAGGAAAAGCCTCTCTGGAAGGTGATAGGTTAAGAGACCTTGGGGAGTGAGGAAGGGATGAGCATTCCAGGCACAGGGAACAGCACATGCAAAGGCCCTGAGGCAAACAGCTTATAGGGGAGAAAGAAGGTGCCTAGTGTGGCCAGGGTGGTGGGAGGTGAATGGCCGTTCTCATCCTTGCACATGTTCACTCGCTCACCATTGCATAGTCTCATTCCGATGTGCTGGATGCCCATGGGCACGCACTCGTGAACGTGAATGGACACAGTCACAGGCACATTCACAGACAGAATCAGCAAGTACAGTTGTGTTGTGCAAGGCGGTCCCAGCCCCAGCAGCCTTCACGGCTTGCTGGCCCACGCCGCCCTCTGGTGGTCAGTTCTAGCATATCAGTGCTCTGGGATGCCGGTTGCACCATCTTCCATCCTCTATGCTCAGATCATCATCTAGCCTCCCTCTCTCTGTGCTTCCTGCCCGGCCCCCCAGGGCCTTCCACACTGCGGTGAGAGGAAGAGTCTTCCAAAACAGGTCTAGACATGCTCCAAACCTTGCCGTGTTTTCCCAGATGGAAAATTTCCAACACTCTTGTCCTCCTGATGTTTACAAACAACCCCACTCCCAGTCACACCCAATCCAAGCTTTCTTCCTTGCTCCTTTCTTTGCAAAGGCTGTTCTCTCTGCATTCTCCATCTGATACCTTCCGCCTCCTCCTTGTCCCCACCCTGCCCAGCACCCCTGCCTGGGGCTTTCTCATTATGGATCATCCGTCAGTGGTCAGAAACACATTTATCTCTCCCATCAGACTCACACTGCCCCAAAGCAGGAACCAGGACTGGTTCTTCCCAGCCCCACATCAGGCCATGCTGGGGTTGGTGCTTTGGGAAAGTACCTTTAGAAGCTTGGTGGCAAGTGGGAGCCTGTTGCTCAGGGTCAGCTTCTGAAGCCTCAGTTGGCAGGAGAAACCACAAGGCGAATGACCTGCTTTATTTATTCTTTTTTATTATTCTTCACCTGCTTTATTTAAATGGCCACACCCTTGAATATCAAAGGATGAATTCATACGAGTGATGTGACTCCATCAGCAAAATAGAAGTAACAAGAGTATCTACTATGTGCCGATCCCTTGAAACACATCATGGACTCAACCACAATGCAAGCTGCATGAGCGTAGTGCCATGCCTTGGTCATTGCAGCAGCCCCAGTATACAGTAGGTGCTCGGCAAATGCGGTGGAATGGAGTAAAGCTCACAACACCCCAGCAAGCAGCTTATTATTATTATCATCATTCTCATTTATCAGAAGAGAAAACAAAGGTGCCGGAATGTGCACAATGACACTGACAACGGCAGAGCTATTGGTCAAACTCCAGTCTGTCAGATGGTGACAGTTTCCCCTGCCTCTTCCTGCCTGTGCTTCCATTAAATTGGCTTGCAACACCCTGCTTCTGAACTTCCTCTGCTGCTTTCTGAAAAGATACCAGCCTTTTGCTTTGGATGGAGCCCTCAGGTTTGGCCAGTCCAGGTTCCTGCTAAAGTTGCACAGAAACCCTGTGATCACACAGACACCTGTCCAGGAATCCCAGGAACCTCAGCATGGTACATCTTTGCCCCTAGGATCCTCAGACATGATGCATCCTCCCTGGGAGGTGGAAGACAGGCATCTATTCACACCTGTTGTATGCCAGGTCTTATGACTTGACATTCACCCTGATGAACCCTATGTGGTTAGACCCTTATTTTACAGATGAGAAAGCTGGGGCCAAGGCTTCAAGCATCTTGCCCAGGTCTCATCACCAGTATGGATGAAATCAGTTTTCAAGCCCATATTATCATAATGACCACCTATGTATATCAGGCTTTTTCCTGGAAGGCTTGCTCCTGTTGTCCGGAATTCAGGACCACTGGGGTGTTCGTATGGCCATGTTACAGGCAAGAAGTTCTGCAAACAGAGACAAGCAACTGTCCATGATCACTCCACCAGGGACAAAAGAGGCAGAAGAACATTTGCACTGGGTTGATTCCACAGCATGAGTGCACCCCAGTATCTGCCAGCAAACAGTTATCTTCCAATCTAAGACAGGAAGTAACTGAGTGACCCTGAGCCAATCCCTTATCTTTGCCAGGCCTCAGAGGCCACCCTGTCCATTCTCATCATTGCTGTGTCCCCTTCAGCCATCTCCAAGCTGGAGTTACATCGCTCCCATGTTGGGAGTCTCACCCTCTCACTGGCAACATCTTTCATTCCCAGGAAGCTCTGGCCATAACCAGCTTCTTCCTAAGTAAGACGGAAGTTTGCCTCACGGAGATCCTACGATCACATCCATAATGCATGCATTCAACATGTTCTTCCTGAGCGTCTCTTTTTGTGTGTGAGGCACTGACTATGTTCCAAAGATATAGTCAACAGACAAGGTCTTGGCTTTGTGGAGCAAAACCTTCTCGGGGAGCTCGAGAAAGAAGGCAAATGCATCAGTGAACACAAATAGGGAAAATGATTCCCAAATAGTGGTAAGGGCTACAGAGGAAAGTGAAACAGGGTGACACAGTAGAGAAGCATGGTTGATCATCAAAGACTTCCCGGAGGAGTATTCTGAGCTCAGACCTGTGTGGCAAGAAAAACCCATGTGGAACTGAGGAAAGGGACTGGTATTTAAAGAGAGGTCAATGCTCATAAAAATCCAAGGGAAATCAGTAGAGTAGAGGAAAGGGACCAGGAGGAGGGAGAAGGAAAGGGAAAGGGGGAAATATAAGGATTTAATATTGGCCAAATTATATTGATATCATGTACATGTATGAATATATAACAACAAATCCCACCATTATGTACAATTAGAATGCACCAATAAAATAATTGGAAAATAAAAAAGAGATCAATGACAGGGACAAGAGGGAAATTTTTCAAAGCTGGAAAATGAAGAGAAAATGGTAGCCAACTCTAAAGGAAGAAACTGAAAACAAATTCTGCAGAGAGAAGAGCCAATCCAAGGCCAGACCACCAACATGACAGTCCCCCCAAAACACATACCCTGGAGTTGGAGAGGTGGGTAGGAATGGAAACAAAAAAAGCTAAGAATTATTTTAAAGCAGTTATACCCCATGGTTTCTCAGAGCCATAGGTCAAGTCTGTAGATTGAAAGGTTCCACTGAGTGTCCAGTTTGATGCAAGGAGAAATCAAGGCAATTATGAACTCCAGGAAAAACAAAGAACACAAAATAGAAAAGCAATCATGATATAGTGCACTGCTCAGCCAAAACAATATTTACAAAACCATAATAAAGTAAACACCAAATATCCCCAAATTGGGATGAAATGGGATTGGGATTTACAGGAGGGAAAATATAAGAATGTAAGAGAACTAAAAATCCTTATCTTCCATGTTGAGGAAGCAATTAGATGCTCTCTAAAATTAAAAAAGAAAGAAAGAAAGATGGGACAGCCGTGAGGGGCCTCAGTACAGGCATGTGGTGGTGAATCAAGGAAGGAAGAGTTGAAAGGGTTGGAGGAAGTTACCTTAGACCATCAGCTGTGGGAGGGTAGGAACTTGGTCTGCTTGCATCACTTTTGTCTCCACTTCTAGAAGCCGGACACATAATTGATGCTTGACTCTGCTTAGAGGAGGAGCAGTCCTGGGGCTGCTGGTGTGTTTGGAGTTATTGTGTCTTGAGAGCTAAGTAGCTGAGTAGCTTTTAACACTAAATGCAGACACTGCCTCAATAAAAAGAAAAAGTAAACTTTCAGGAAAAATAAAAAGACCAGTGTGTCCAGGGCAGAGGACAAGCACAAGGGGCGGGGAGGGGTTGAAGGAGATGAGGTTAGGAGGTTAACTGCCCAGGTGGTAAGAGGGCAAAAATGTAATATTTTTAGACTCGAGTTATTCTGGGACCCTCCTGCCTGCCAGCTACACACTCAGGAAGGGAGCCACAAGCCACTAGGCAGAGCCACGTGAATGAAGGTTCCACCACTGCTGCAGCCGCTGAGCACCAAGCCACAGCCAGCCTGAGTTACGGCCCCGGCCTGGCCACGCCCCTAGTCCAGTCACGTATTTGATTGGCTGCTCCAAGTCACATGGTCACCCTGACCCCAAGGTCACCAGCTTCAGCCGAGTTAGCACCATTACCTGGGGGCAGAGGTGGGAGAACCCCGGGCCAGGGTCTGCTCTGCTTAGGTAAAACGGGGACACAGAACCACACTTGGATTCTTGGGTAGACCTCACGCCTTAGTAAGCTGAGACCATGGCCTTGGGTCTGAGGTCTGGAGAGGCTGCCTTGCTAGCAGGGCCGCCAAGAGGTCACGGGACTCCCAGGAGAGTATCAGATCAGGCAATCAGCCAGACCTGACTGAAGTCAAACCCCATATATGTCACGGTCTCACAGCTGGCCCAGGAACCAGAAGTGCTATAAGATGCTGGAGTTTTCTTCCCTCCTGAGCAACTTTCTACTTCCCTATGAAGAAAGGAGGCTGCGGGTGCTGAGAGGCAGTGACACTTCCCATCCACTGTGCACCAGCTCAAGGATCTAGCCCTTTGCCCAGGACAGTGGGCCTCAGGAAATGCCCATGCGTGGCACCACCACCACCACCCCAGGCTCACTCCAAAGGTTGCAGGCGCACCCACCCCATCTTTCCAGCTTGGAACTGGAAGAGTATTCAGATGGTTGACCTTGGGAAACTGCTTTATAGAGTGTTGCAAAAATCCTTGGGTGGAGAGAAGAATTTGTCCCTGGTGGAGAAGGGTTGCTGGGAGCTTGTGAGCCGCTGATGAAAGGAGTTCATTTCCTGTCCCAAGTGCCCAGGGCTCAGATGGATTCAGACATCTGTTGGGCGGGCAGCCAGGATGCCCTGGGAGTGCTTAGAGCAGTGGCTTCTTTGCCCTCCTGAGGATAGATTTACACTGTCCTGAGTCTGCAGGTTTTTTTGTTGTTGTTTTTTTCTGCTTGAGGATTTGAGAGCTAGGAACAGTCTGGCAGGAAGGAAGGTCTTCAAAGTTGTTCCTACCCAACAGGGCAGAGTCTGTGTTGCAGAGGTGGACTTTGAGGTGGGGCTCAGCATAGCAAAAGGAGCCACTGGGATAACCCTTTGGGTTGAAAGGGGTGTGCAGAGGCAAAGAAGGAGGGACCCCAGGGCATAGAGGGCACTGAACCGGCACCTTTCTCAGTGACTCATTGCCCCAAACATGAGTTCTTATTATGACGGTGCAATTTCTCTCTTTTGCCTGCTGGTCTGTTCTTTGCTTGAGCCAGAATGAAAGTTTGTTAGAGGTTGCACCCTGGCCCAAGTAGCATGGTGGAAACAGGAAATACACAAACCAGCCACGGTGGTTCTAGACATTGAAATGGCAAGGAATAAGCTTCCTCTCTCTCTCTCTCTCT
>PVKS010019304.1:0-38605 GCA_004027875.1 Aplodontia rufa | reverse complement strand
AAGTACAAAGTTATAATTCTTATACCTATGAAGCACATTTTTTTATATACATGACTATAGTATGCACAGTAACATATAAATGTTTGGAATGTTTCTTGCTTTATCTCAGTTCCAACCTTTCCCCTTCTCCTCCCTTCCTATCATTCCTTGTTATTCTTTGATATATATTGACAATAGGATTAAGAATTTACATTTTTTAAAGGCATGAAGTATAGCAGTTCAAATATCGTATGCAGTATCTTGCAACCATGTCTCATAGATATTAACAAATTGCATTTTTGTTCTATACGGTTATAATCCATGATTTTATCTACATTTACCCCAAGTCTGGGATCAGCTCCAGCTACTGCAAATGAGGGAAAACATTCTGCCAAACTCTCTGGGTTTGGCTATCTTTGCTCAGTATTTCTCCCATTATCATCCATTTACCTTCAATGGATGCAATATGATTGTTTCTAATAGCAGAGTAAAACTCCGTGTGTATGTGTGTGTGTATGTATGTGTGTGTGTATGTATCAGAGCTTTTGGATCCATTCATCCAGTGAGGGGCATCTGGGTTGGTTCCATAATTTAGCTATTGTAAATTGAGCTCCTATAAACATGGATTTCACTCACTGTGTCACTGTATTGTGTTGATTCTAAATCCCGTGGAAAAATACTCAGGAGAGGAATAGCAGGATCATATGGTGGATCCAACCCTACTTCTTAAGGAGACTCCACACTGCTTTCTAGAGCAGCTGTACCAGTTTACATGTCCACCAACAGTGTGCTAGTGTTCCATTCTCCCCACAACCCCTCCAGCATTTGTTATTGTTTGTGTTCTTCATCTTTGCCAGTCTGATAGTAGTGAGACAAAAATCATAATGAAATTTTGATTTGTATTTCTCTGATTGCCAGTGACTTAGAACACTTTCATATGTATTCATTGGCTTGCTCAATGTCCTCAGTTGAGAAGTTTCTGTTTAGCTCTCTAGTCCATTTATTGATTAGATTGTATGTATTCTTGTTACTGAGTTTTTTGAGTTCTATGTATATTTTGGATATTAGTCCCCTGTCAGAGGATCACAGGCCATGTTTCTCTCCCATTCAGCAGGATGTCTCTTGACTGTTTTGACTATTTTCTTGGCTGTACAGAAACTTTTTGGTTTAATGGCATCCCACTCATTGATTTTCAACTATAATTCTTTCACTTTAGGGGTCTTGTTGAGGAAATAGTTGCCAACACCCACATGCTGGTGTGTTGGTCCTAACTTTTCTTCTAGCATTTGTATGGCAGCTGGTTTAATTCCCTGAGCTATTTAGATTTGATTTTTGTGCAAGGTGAGAGATAAGGATCTAATTTCAATTTTCTGCATGTGGCTATCCAGTTTGTCCAGCACCATTTGTTGAATAGGCTATCTCTCATCCATGTTATATTATGACACCCTTTGTCAAAGATCAGATGTTTAAAGAGTTGTGGGTTTGTCTCAGAGTCTTCTATTCCATTGGTCTTCATTCCTGTTTTAATACCAATATCATGCTGTTTTTAATACTACAGCTATATAGTATAATTTTAGATCTGATATTGCAAAGCTACCTATTTCATCTTTCTTGCTTAGTAGTGTTTTGGCTATTCTGGGTTTCTTGTTCCAAATGAATTTGAAAATTGCTTTTTCTATATAAAGAATGACATTAGAATCTTAATGGAGATTGCATTGAATCTGTGTAGTGCTTTTGGTAGAATGATCATTTTAATTGTATTAATTCTGCATGACCAAGAGCAAGGAACAAATTTCCATCTTCTCAGGTCTTCAGCAATTTGTTTTCAGTGTTCAATAATTTTCATTGTAGAGATCTTTTACTTCCCATGTTAGGTTAATTCCCAAATATTTTATTCTTCTAGAGGATGTTGTGAATGGGACTGATTTCCTAATTTCTTCTTCTGCCCTAATATTTTTGGCATATAGGAAAGCTATTGATTAATGGGCATCGAACTTGTAGCCTGTTATTTTGCCAAATCTATTTATTAGCTCTAACAGTTTTCTGGTGGATTTTTTTGGATCTTCCAGATATAGGATCATGTCATCTCCAAAAAGGGATAGTTTGACTTCCTCTTTTCCTGTTCTTTTCCCTTTGCTTTCTATTTTCTGATTGCTCCAGCCAGGGTCTTGAGGACTATATTGAGTAAAAGTGGTGAAAATGGGCAGGCTTTTCTTGTTCCTGAATTCAGTGGAAGTCTTTCAACCTTTCTCCATTTAGTATTATACTAGCTGAGGGTTTGGCATATATGGCCTTTACAAAGTTAAGTTGCTTGGATCCCTATTTTCTGTAGAGTTTTGAGCATAACTGGGTGCTGGATTGTATTGAAGGCCTTTCCTGCATCCTTGTCCTTAACTCTGTTTAAGTGATGAATCACAATTATTGAATTGCATATGTTGAACCAGCCTTGCATACCTGGAATGAAGCCCACTTGATCATGATGAATTATCATCTTGATGTGTTTTTGAATGTGGTTTGTGAGAATTTAATTTAGGATTTTGGCATTGATGTTCATGTGGGATATTAGTCTGTAGTTTTCTTTTTTGATGTGTCTTTGTTGGATTTTGATATCAGAGATACAGTTGCTTCATAAAGTGTTTGAGGGAGTTCCCTCTTTTTCAGTTTCTTGTAATAGCTTCATAAGGAGAGGTGTTAGCTCTTCATCAAAGGTGTGATAAATCTCCTCAGAGAATCCGTTAGGTCCTGGGCTTTTATTCTTTGGAAAACTTTTATTTGTGGTATGGATTTCAGTGCCTGTTATTGACTGTTCAGGAATTCAATTTCATCCGGTGTCAATTTGGGGATATTGTATGTGTCCAGAAATTTGTCCATGTCCTCCAGATGATCAGATTTAGAGTAGTATAGTTTTCAAAATATGTTCTGATAATCTGTTTGATTTCAATGTGGCTTTGATTCTCTCCTTGTTTTAGTTAGATTAGCTAGGGATCTGTCAATTTTATTTTTCAAAGAACCAGCTCTTTCTTTCATCAATTCTTTATTTTTGTTCTCAATTTCATTGATTTCAGCTTTGATCTTGATTATTTCCTGTCTTCTACTGGCTTTGGGATTAGATTGTTCCTCGTTTTGTAGAGATTTGAGGTGGAACATAAGTTTATTTGTTAGGGATCTCTCCTGATTTTTAATGTGGATACTAAGTGCAATAAATTTTCCACTAAAGAATGCTTTCATGGTGTACCAGTGATTTTGATGTGTTGTATCTTCATTCTCATTCTCTTACAAGATTCCTTAATTTCTGTTCTCATATCTTCTTGCATCCATTCTTCATTTAATAGGATATTGTTCAATCTCCATGTGTATGTGTGTTTTCTGTGATAATTTTTGCTATTAATTGCTAGGGTCATGGCAACATGGTGTGATAAGATACATGGAATAATTTCTACGTTTTTATATTTTCTGAGATTTCCTTCATGAACTAGAATATAATCTATTTTGGAGAGAGATGTGTGTGTTGCTGAGAAGAAGCTATACTCTGCCAATTGGGGGTGGAATATTATTCAGATCTGTTAAGTCTGTTTGATTCATTGTGTTTAGACTGGAGATCTCTTTACTGTTGTTTTTTTTTTTTCTTTGATGATCTGTCTATTGGTGAGAGAGATGTATTAATATCTCCCAGTAGTATTGTATTGAGGTCCAGTAGTGGTTTTATGTGTTGGGGTAATTTTTCCACATATTTGGGAGTGTTGGTGTTTTGGAGAGTGTATATTTACTATGGTTATAGGTTCCTTTTGTATTGTTCTCTTTACTAGGATGTAGTCGCCTTCTTTTCTCTTCTGCTTAATTTATGTTTGAAGTCCACTTTGTCAGATATAAGAATTGCAACTCCAGCTTGCTTTCTTGGGCCATACGCCTGGTAGATATTTTTCCATCCTTTCACTCAATCTGTGGATGCCATTGGCTGTAATGTGGGTTTCCTTTAAGCAGCATATTGTTGAGTTTTGTTTTTTGATCATATATGCTAGTCTGTCTTTGATCGGTGCATTGATATTATTCACATTCAGTGTTAGAATAGTTATGTGGTTGTTATTCACTGTCATTGTGCTTCATTAGTAATTTCTGTGCTGTCTTGGTTGTCTATTGAAAGTATACAGCTTTATGGAATTTCCTGTCTGTGGGTGTTGAGGAATGTTTCCATGTTTTTCTTTCTGGAATTTATAAGGATTCTTTTTAATGCTGGTTTTCTGTTTACAAATGCTGCAAGTTTGATCTTTTCATGAAAAGTTCTTACTTCCCCGTCAATTTTGAAGCTGAGCTTTGATGGGTATAGTTTTCTGGGCTGCATGTTGTGTTCTTTCAGATGTTGAAAAATATCCTTCCATGATCTTCTTGCTTCCAGAGTCTGATCTGAAAAATCAGCAATAATTCTTATTGGCTTGCCTCTGAATGTGATTTGGCGTTTCTCCCTTGCTGCTTTCAACATTCTTTCCCTTGATTTCCCTGTCGTACATTTTGAATATGATATGTCTTGGAGAGCTCATTTGATTAGGCCTATTTCATGTCCTATAAGCTTCCTGGATGAGCATATCTGACTCTATTTTTATATGTGAAACATTTTCTTTTAATATTTCATGAAGAATATTCTTCATCTCATTTGTTTGTGTTTTGATTTCTTCCTGTATCCCAATTATTTAGATTATTTCTCCTCATTTCATTTTTAAAATTCTGTTCATGTTCTGTGAGTTGTGTTTTTGTTTTTTTTGTTTTTTGGTCATATATACACTGGAGCTTGCTCAGCCTGTCCTCATTGTCAGAAGTTGTTTCTTCAAGCACTAAGGTCCTGTTTTCTGTAGAAGTTAGTTTATTATTAAATTATTCCATGGTTCCTCTCATGTAATTGAATGCAAATTTTAGCTCTATTACTTCCTTTTTGCATATGTCTGTTTCTTTGGTAATAGTTTTTCATTTCTTGAGCTTTCTCACTTAGTGCCTTCATTATATCTTCTTTTTCATTGCTTCTTTTAATAATGAGATCATTGATTTTTTTCACAGTTTTCATCTCGGTCCCTATCCATGGCATCCTGTTGAGAGGAGTTTTGGTTTTGGGTGACCCTTTCCTATTTTTATTCTTCATTTTTGAAGAGCTTCTTCTGATTTGAGCTTCTTGTGAATATCTGAATTGAGATTTCCTACCTGGAAGGTAGGGTTGTCTTGGGCACATACCAGGCCAAGACCAGAAAAGGCCTGGGTCAAAGGCTGGTCCAGGCGCAGATGCTCCTCCAGTTGGTCCTGGGCATGTGCTGGTGCCCAGTGTAGAATAGGCCTGTGACTGTCCTTCAGCTGGGCAGAGACTGTAGACTTACCTGGGGGTATTTTGAGTGGCTACCAGCAGGAAGTAAAGGAAGCCTGAGGCATCAGGGGTTTTTCTGGATGGGGTTCCTGTTGGTGGTGTCCTGGTTGCCTGCTAACTGGCATGGTAAGAGGCCTGGATCTTGAAGGGGATTAAGTTAGGAGGCATGGTAGGGGGTGCTGCTCTTCTCTTCTGGACAGTGGTCTTACCAGTGGCATCCTGAGCACTTTTCTCCTGTCTGACAGTATGTAAAGAGGCCTAGGCTGTTCAAAAGGGTTTAGGTAGGTGGGGGTGGCTCTGGACATGGAGGATCTTCCTCCAGTAGGTCCCAGGTGGGGGCTGCTTCAACTGGATTCTCTTAGTGGAGTCTGATTGCATGCATCAGGATCAAAAGAGGCCCTGGGGCATGTGGGATGCTGAGGAGGCAGGGTCTGCTCCGGACATGGAGGATCTTCCATGGTAGGTCCCAGGTTGGGACTGCTCTGATAGGGTGGTACTGTTTGTTTGTTTGTTTTCTTTGAAATAATCAATAACTCCCAAGGAGCCACACCTTAGCATCTTATTCTTTCTGTTGAGCTTGCAGGGTGACTCCACAACCATTTAAAAATTCAGTTGCCTGTTCTATACTACTCCATTTCTGCTTGTGTGGAACTTGATGTTCTTAAGAAAAAGTTTAAAATACAGCAGTTGGAGACATTAGCAATGTCAAATTGGTACACAGTGCCTCCTAGAAATCTCACTGTTTCTCTGATGTTTATTCTGCCCTTCTCCTTAATAAGTATTACAAACCATTTTTTTCTGCTTCTTCAAACATTTTTTTCTTCTCTTTATTCTTTCTCATACTAACTTGAGAAAGAGGCAACATGAAAAAGTCATTGATATGACCAGTTCTAAAAACTATGCTCTTCTGATCATCTCTGCTAAAACTAGTGGTTTTCACCTATCATGTGGTAGGCTTCTTTAGCAGAAAAAAATATTTAAAAATCTAAAAATCCTAATTTAAAATGCAATTAAGACATGGAATCATTGTTTTTGTCTTTGAAAAATTACATTGTGATTACAGAAATACAAGTATCCTCTGACTTTCATTATCTTTGCAAAGGCAATAACACTAAAACAATCACATTCTGATGATTTAGGACTTCAACACAAAAATGACTGGGGGCATAATCCAGCTCAGAGCACAGACCACTAGCTGACATTGGAGAAGGAAGGAAAGAGATTCAGTTTGGTCATGAGAATGTTCCTAGACACCATTAGAAACTGAATAAATTCAGGTAAAATCAGGTTGACATTACTGAGCATCTGAACAGGACGGGAGCTTCTGAGAAGCTAGACTTGAGAAAAGTAAAAACTAAAAAACCCATTCATAGTGGAATTTGTGCATCATAAAGAATTTCAATGAAAACTGAACAGGAATATTGTCAGAACTCGCCTTCTCTGCCTCTACTATAAATATCTGGTCCAGGAATCAAACATTGAGAAATAATTTTATTTTAATTTATTGGTACTGGGGATTGTACCCAGGGGTGCTTAACCACTGAGCCACATCTGCAGCCCATTTTATGTTGTGAGACAGGGTCTTGCTAAGTTGCTTGGGGCCAAAGTTGCTGAGGCTGGCTTTGAACCTGTGAACTTCCTACCTCAGCTTCCTGAGCTGCTGGAATTAGTCATGCACCACCATGTCCAGCTCATGAGAAATACTTTAAAAGGAATGTTTTCAAAGATACTATAAGAAAATAAAAAAGAGGTACAGAATAAGAGAAATTAATGCCATATGAAATTAATTTCACGAAGACAGGATGCAGAGAGAAGTGTATAGTAATGAAGAGCAAAAGAGCATTAAAGAGACAATTTAAAATACACTTTGTTGGAATCCTTGCATAAAAGAACTAACATGACACATCAGAAAACCTTTGAACAATACAATGGAAGAAAATGTTCCAGAAAACAGATGTTAATCTAGAGAATTAATGCACCAAATATACTCAGAGAAATTAACAGACAATAATTCCAACAGAGACAGTCTGATAAAACTATTAAATTTTCAAGGAAAAATATTTGGTTGATCAGACACACAAAATACAGGTTATCTATAATCTATAAGTAAAAAAAATAGTTTTGTATTTACCTACAACAGTAGTCAAAACTGAAAAGAAAATGGAGCAGTGCTTATAGTCTTCAAAGAAAAAGCCGTAAGCCCAAGAGTTTAGACCAAAGTAAACTAAATGAATATCAACCATAAAGGTAGAAGTAAACATTTTTCAAAGATGTAAAGGACTTAGTGAATAGTTTCCATGGTCCTTGATGAAATCATGATGATAATTCTAGCTCATGGAAAAATAAATAGCACTATCATTTAATTAAATGTAGGATAAAAACTAAAATAAGTGTTAGAATTATGGTTATGGAAAAAGTGTGAAAGTTATAAATCTTAATGTACAAATGGTATATCTTTTAAAGGCTTGACTTGGAAGAAAGGATGAGGAAAAAGTTCAAAGACTGCAAATTTGTGGACTTACAAAGCCAATTTCAAAGATATAATTTGAAACGCATAATGTATATACTGAAACAGGCAATATATGTATTAGCATATAGTCCACAAATAGCATAAAGATAAACATTAAGAAAATAGTATAATCTGTAAAATTGAAAAGGGATGAAAAATCTATTCAAATTCTTTATCATAGCAGAGAAACTAAAGAGAAAAGAGGATTAGAATATCATATAAAGTTATAGCTATAAATTCAATAAGAACAAAAACTTAAATTGTCAGTGAAAATACAAAGAAAGCAAAAACTGGAGTAGATAAATATATAAATGTCAGAGAATACAAAACCAATGAATATAGAGCTAAGATCAAACAATATATATTGGTGACATGTTAATAAGTGGAGTTGGAAGGACCAAGGACTTACCAATGGGATCAAAATGCAAAAATATAATATAGGTCTTATATGAGAGGTGTACGGAAGGTGGATTTGAAAGAGCTAACTATGCAAATTAGCAATCAGTCAAATAGCTGCCATGTTTTCACAGGAAAGGTTATGGAGCCTTAATGTGACACAGAGAATAGATTTAAGGAATTGAGAGGATTCAAAAGCAGAATAATGTATAAACTGGAAATAGTCTGGATTTCTCATGGGAGAATCAACTGAAAAAAGAGGCTATCAAGGGAATAAGGGTTATGAAGAGAAAATGATAACTTTATGTTGTACATTTTGAATTGATTTGTTAGTTTTGTGTTACTGTGACCAAAATACATGACAAATATACTTTTGAAGATGGAAAGTCTAATTTTGGCACACAGTTTCAGAGGCTCATTTAATGGCTGACCAACACCATTGCTCTGAACTGGAAGTGTTGTTGGAACATCATGGCAATAGGGCATGGATGAGGAAAGCTGCTCAGTTCATGACAGTCTAGGAAGCAGTGAGAGAGTGTCAAGACCTAGAGACAAAATAAATAATGGCCAAGGACTCACTCCTGTGATTCACTTCCTCCAGCCATATACCATCTCCTGCAGTTACTGTCCAGTTAGTCTACTCAAATTATAAATACATCAAATGGATTAATCTACTGAACATGCTGTTTTCGTAATCTAATCATTTCACTTCCTGCAATGATATAGGAGTTTTTTGGGGCCACTTTATATCCAAATCATAATTATGGGACATCTTAAATAGATATGTTGGGCAGGTTCTATTAACATTCATCTAAAGCTCAGTATATATATCTAGGAAGAAGATAATTATTTGAAAAATTTTCAAAAAGAGCAAGATAAAATTTTTGTCCAATCTATAAAATACATACTAAAGACAAAAATGAAAATTGAGGCTATTCCTAGAGTTCAGTGTGGAAGGAAGATGATGTTATGTTGGTGATGGTAAATGAGAATGGGGAAAACTCCAATTGTCCTCCTTATATGGAAGAATGGAGTTTCTTTGATTGGCTGCCATATGTTGGGATGCATACTGATATTTTAGTATGCTAGGAAGTTAAATATTTTCTAATGCTTATGGTAATCTAATCCTTGCAATAAACTCTTATTTTTATTATTTTATAGTAGAAAATCTGCCAAGCACAGCACTCCATGGAATGCACTTAAATTCTACCGAGTGAGTTTATTTAATGTTAATAGCTCAATTTCTCTAATTTATTTCTTGTCAAATTCATATTTTGAAATGATTTTATAAATGTATTCAATACTAAGCCATTGTAATGCCTATTAATGATACGGTAGAGTTAGGTCAAATGTATCCTCAAAATACTCTGAATGAACTTCTGACTTCTATTATTTAAGGGAAAAAAATTCCATTTCATTACAGCATGGAGTCTCCATAAGGAACATTCCAAATAAGCAATTTAACATTTCAAGTTGTTCAATTCACTTTGCGTTTGACTTCATAAATTAAAACCCTACTCAAGACATGCTATAATTATGTGGGAATGCACAACTTGTCAAATCTCTTATTTCTTAAACTCCCAATCAATTGAAACGAAGCATATTTTATGGATGTCTTCGCCAAAAGGATCTTCCCTCTTGAGAGGTGGCCCTGTAAGGAAATAGCTCATATTTTGTTTTCTGTGAGACAGAGGGAAAGAATGGTAAAAAGAGGATTCTGGGGCTGGGCATATGTAAGATTACTGTGCAGAGAGAGGCAATTAGCCTCTTTGTGTATACCTGAGAACTGTGGGGGAATATGAAAAGCTCTGAAGCACAGGCTTGGAGAAAACTATACTTTCTGGGTCAGGTAGTGGTTTTTGTAGGAGGTGAGGGTGGCAGGAGACAAAATGCAGCGTAAATCCTGGAAAGTAGTTACAGTGCAGCCTATGGCAAGGAGTAGGAAACTAAAGCTAATAGATTATCTTATTGAGAAACAGAAAATGATGGCATGCTTAGGGTAAATTGGATTGATGCAAGAAAGTTCAGTTCGGAGTGATGAGTGGGAATGTTGAGATTCATTCCTCATCCTGGCTTCCCTTCCTGTCAATTACAGTCACATCCTTTTCTCTCTCTCACTCTACCCTCTTTCTCAGTCCTTATTCTTCTTTTTCCTCCCCTGCATTGTCCTCTGGCCTCCATATTTACCCTCAAACCTCTAACACACAGACTTAACTGTCTTTTCTCCTTAGTATAATGATTCTCTGGTTTCTAAAAGACTTGAAAATTTTCTGAGAATTGCCAAAAGGAAACGTTGATAAAATTGTCAATTATTTTTGTTTTTATAATTTTTTCATTTTCCTAGATTTTTGGGAGAGAAAAAAATGTGCTGATTTTATGTGCTGGCTTCATATTTTAAGTTTCTATTAGAAGTCAAAATACCTCAGTTGCAGGGACTGGAACAGTTTCTCAGTGGTTAGAGCACTTGCCTGGCATGCATGAGGAGAAAAAAAATTGATTTTTTTCTCTCACTGTCCACCTGCTCTCTGTATATACACATATATCAATCACAGTGCAAAAACAGCTATATGCTTAAATTTTACGTATGTACAATACTTGATAAATTCATAAGATGTTGATTTTTTTCCCCTTTTGGTCTAGGACACGTCAAGTAATTTTTATTTCTGCCAAGTGCTTTTCAAAGATTCATTGCTGCTTAATTAAATTGCTTTACAAAAAATTGATAATCACAAAATCATTTTAGCGAATAATGGAACATGTCTCAAATTACCAATATGTGAAAAAATTAGAAGCATATTTCTCGTTTGCATGTGATAGTAAAGGCATTTTGTGTAATTATTCCTTTAAATATAAATAGCTTATTTTAGTGCCTGGAGTAATGGCGATGTAATTGATGTGAGAGTAATGGAGAAGTAACTGATAGACCCCTCTAGGGCAGTATTCTAGTGCAGACTTTGCAAATAACTAGTTTTGGGCTTTTGGTTGCATCATTCAGAATCTCTAGGCTTCAGCTTCCTGAAAACTTTGCTGAAAACTGAGGGTTCTGTGCTGGAATTGTAATGTTTCTGCTCTCCTGGTACTTTAAGAAAGGTATTTATAAAAGTTATCACATTCATTTCTTAAAGTTCTTTTTAAAACGACTCTCTAAAATGTCAGGGCATTTTAAAAATAAATGTAATTTTGGAATTAAAATATGTGCTATGTCTAAATTATTTAGATTCTCTCGAAATTTGGGAAGTGCATTTTTTTGGTCTGAATAGTGTATATTTTTGTCTGAATAGTACATATTTTAACTGTGTTACCCAGACCAAATTTTAAAAAATTCATTTATATGGTTTTAACTCTAAAGACAAGAGTTATATAAAGAAGTTAATTCATTTAAGATACTATGAAATGTATTTTCAAAGTAACTGAAACAAATTTGTAAAAGCTAGGGACTGTTCAGCAGGGTATTTTTTAGGGTATGATTGGTGACCACTGATGGTTCTAAGTTTGATGTCAGATTCATGGTTTAGTTAGAGATGTAGTGATAAGCAATGGATAATCAAATACACAGATTCAGGGGCAGCAAAGGGGCAACATCTGTATACCAGGGATGAGGTACTACATAATTCAATTAGTGAAATGGAAAAAGTGTATTCCAGGCAGGCATAGGAGGAGTGGGCCAGAGGAAAGGTCATAGTGGGGAAATGACAGCACAAAGGCCTAGATGTGAATATGTTATCATAAATTGGGAGAAGGATAAGTGGCTCTACATGGCAGAAGAACTTTAATGGCAAGGGAGGAAATAAAAAGCAAGGAAGGAGGGGTGGTTGGGGATTTAGCTCAGTGGCAGAGCACTTGCCTAGCATGCGCAAGGCCCTGAGTTTGGTCCTCAGCCCTTAAAAAAAAAAAAAAAAAAGCCAGAAAGGGGGTAAATGACCAATGGTTTGAACACTATCCTAAGGAACTTGGAACTTAGAAAGTAGCTTGACTTCACCAAAGAATGAAGAAAGAAATTTATTAATGAGGTGATTTTGAGAATGTGCTAGTAAGGAGATTTTGTGTCTGAGATAGGGGATAGAGAAAGGAAAGAATTAATAGTATTTAAGGAATTGGTTTACACAGTTATGGGTGTTGAAAAGTCCAAAACTCGTGATGTCAAAGACTAGGGAAAGCAAGCAGAATGGAAACTCATACTTTCCTTGTAGTCTTCAAAAATTTTTCTTTTGGTTGGTGCAGAGTATTTATACAGAATGGTGGTCTTCATTTGGCATATTCGTACATACATAAAAATATAATTTGATTAATTCCCCAAGACTTTTCCCTTCCTCCCTCTGATCGACTTCCTTTAGGCCAATGGTTTTTCCACTTTCATGGCATACCATTTTTATCCTATTTCTGCCCCTCTATCTTCTGCACATGAAAGAACATATATGCTACCTTTCAATGCCTGATTTCTTTCATTCAAAATAATGATCTCCAGTTTCCTGCAAGTGACATAATTGTGTTTTTTATGGGTGATTGAAACTGGGTGAGTGTATGCATGCATGTGTATTATACATTTTCTTTATCCGTTAGTTGACTGATACCTAGATTGATTCCACAGTTTGGCTATAGTGAATTGTGATAAACGTGGGTATGCATGTATCTTTAAAGTATGTTGACTTTAATTCTTTCAGATAAATACTAAAGAATGATACAGTTAGATCACATAGTAGTCATATCACATGTGTTGGTTACTTGGGAAACTTTTATAGTGGCTATACCAACTTATATTCCCCCCAACAGTATGTAAGAGGTCCTATTTCCGGCATCCTTATCAACATTTATTGCTATTTGTATTCTTGACGATTGCATTCTCATTAGAGTGAGATGGAATTTCATTGTTTTGATTTCATTTACCTGATGGCTAAAGATGTTTAACGTCTTCTCATGTATTTGTTGACTGTTTGTAGTTCTTGGACTCTTGAGGTCAAATTTTGTCTTCTTCATGAAACCTGCTTTTATCTCAGCCAAAGTCAATCAATCAGCTTTCCTCCATATCCACCGATGTAAATGTTCAGCACATTATTAAACTTACACACACATACACACACCTCTGCTAGGCATGGTGGCACATGCCTCTGATCCCACCAGCTTAGGAGAATGAAACAAGAGGATCTGAAGTTTAAAGCCAGCCTCAGCAACTTAGTGAATCCCTAAGCAACTTAGACCCTGTTTCAAAATAAAAAATGAAAAAAGAAAGGGCTGGGGATGTGGCTTAGTGGTTAAGTGCCCCTGGGTTCAATCTCAGGAACCAAAACAAACAAACAAAAAACCCCACCCTCACCACAATAGCATACACTGCTGTATGACCAAGAAATATCACTATAGATTAGCCCAGATGTTACATACAATTAACCATCCCAGCTTCTCACTTTTACTAATTTTATGTATTATTCATTTTGAATTGTTACTCAGGATTTAAGGATGTTGGAATTCTTCACCTCCACACTTATACTTCCCTCATACTAAGAAAACTAAGTTAGCAGTAGCAAATGAAATTAAAACCACGCAGTATTTTTACACTTTGTCATCAGCACTTGCAAAGATAGTTTAATTATTAAAACAGTGAAAAAGGTCACTTCTCTGAATAGAAAAACATTACCACACCAAAAAGATCCCACCATGACACAATGATTGCCACCTCCTTCCTCTGCTGCCCTGTTGGCTCAGTAGTGCTGACATTGAGTATCTATTACTCCAACATGAAGCTCACACTGGGATAGGCTATGATAAGTTTATTGTGTCACTGCCCTCAAAGTAATTCTTTAGCTCAGCAACTCTTAACCTAATGCACTTAACTCTTGAATGGTTTAGCAACATCAGCAAAGTCATGTCTTTTGGGGAAATCTTTATAACTGTAGGTGTGAAGCTTTTCCTGGACCTGGAAAATAGTATCATTCTAAGAGTCAGATATTACTCTCAAATTAGTTTTCCTTTGAGGAAGAACACATGTTGAGTTGGGCTAAAATTCCATCATTTCTTGCATGAAAACTGAATCATCTCAATTATGAAAATAAAGTTTCTTTAATAAAATTAGTGTGAGACTTTTATTTTCATAATGTCTCTTTATCATCCCTTTGGAGGCCTGTTTTCCTCCTTCAAATCTCTGTACTGTCATCCTATGAAATCTTGATTTGCCTCATTACAAAGGTTTTTCAAACTTGTGGCCTTGATCCCCAAACTTATGTTCTACATCCAGTTGCATACAACTTGACGAAAAAGCAACAACATTAGTATGTAATGATAGGATATTGGGCAGGCTAATATGGATTGATGTGCTTTATATTTTAGGTAATGTGAAAGTTTTTGAACTTGTTTTACAGAGAGAACACTTTATAGACACTGAGATGAAATTGAATGAATTTGCAATTCCAAAGAAATAACATCAGGGGCAATGGCAAAATTCTTTTCTTGTTGGTTTTGCTATTTTTGGTACTCTTTGAACCCCACCATAGATATGTAAAAAATTTGCTATAAATTTTAATTTCTTTAATGTTTGGCCCCCACCTTGAGGAGATGTAAATTTTTCATGGCTGTGGCTGATTCCATCTACAAAGGCATGTTTGCTGGATGGTCACTCTCTAGACTTATTTTGAATACACACGTGATGACTAGGGGTCAGATGTGTGCAGTGTGCAGTAGTTGCCCAGAAAATAAAATCTGTGCAGATGAAGAGTATCTCATCTGTTTAGTTAGCTTATTGTCACTGTCACTGTGAACAAAATACTTCTCATGAACAACTTAGAGAAGGAAAATTATATTTTTGGCTCATGATTTCAGAGATTTTAGTTCATAGATGGCCAGCTCTATTATTCTGGGCCCAACGTGAGGCAGCACATGATTGGGAAAAAGCCTACCAAGGATAAGATGCTCAGTTCAATGGTGGTATCAGGAAGCAGAGATGAAAGGAAGAAAACACAGGGAAGGTGAATCCTTCCAGGGTACGGTACACTCCCAGTGATCCCACCTCCTTTAGCCATGCCCCACCTGCCTGTAGCCCCACTTGGTCAGTGCATTCAAACTAGGATGGACTGATTAAGTTTGAGCTCTCCCAGTCCAATTGTTTTACCTCTGAATATTCCTGCATTATTAAAGATTTTGAGCAATGCCTCATATCCAAACTATAACACCATCTGAAGCTACATCAGTTGGGAGATTTAGAGCACACTTTCAATAATTAGCATAACTGAGATACAAGTAGTTGATTTCAGATCCTGAATTTTGTGGTGGGGAAGTGGAGATCTGTATGGATGTGTATAAAGCTGATGCCCACTCTTGAAAGCTATCCACAGTAATCTGCCTAAAAGAATTTGACCAGCCTCTGATTATTACCATTCCATACTGTGTTCCCTTGTGGGGGGCCCACAAGGGAACAGTCTTCAGCGGACTCAGTTCTATTTAATTTTCCTTCTTGATATTCATCTTTCAAACCATCTTCCTACATTCTTTTCACATGATAGGTCAGTCTAATCAAACCAACTATACCACTCAATTATGCTACTCATGGAAAAAAAAATCAGTGCTGGTCTTTATTTAACTTTTAAGTTGGGACCTAAGCACAAATTACACTATTACTATTTTAGGTGTCAACTATGAATGTTGGAATGCCCATATTTTTATAATCAAAGAAATGTCTTGAATGGATAAAATGAAAAAAGTTGCATCTTCCTTTCAGATTGCTTTGAAGTATATTTTATTTGATCCTTGTTGGCATCCCCTTTAGACATGGCAGGTGTTTTGTTTTAAAATACAGAAAACTTTTTATTATCTTGTCTAAACTTATATGGATGGTAAATACAGTTGTGAGGAGAACTTAGGTTCAAAGTCCAATCTTTCACATTTTATAATATCTTATTCAGTATTAAGTACATTTTTCAAACTCAGATATTCTTCAAAGTAATTAATGGAATTATGCTAATTATTCAGATTGAACAAATAAAATCCTAAGAAACCTAATAGGAAGACTATGCTTATTTCCTGTTTTATAGTAGGTTGTCTTATCAAGATTTTTTTCTGAAAAATCATAAAATTTAAAATGTTACTAAAAACTAGAACATAGAGAACTTTAAGTAAATTATTACTTAAGCAATCATGTTTTTAAACGGTTTTTCCTTTTCCTTAAAGAATGAAGTAGCATTCTCAGGAATTCAGGTTTCTTCTTAGATATTTTCTAGAATGGAAGTTATCTAACATTTACTGAGCCCTTATATACTATGTTATTTTCTCACTTCTACTAGGAGCATTATTATTTCTCCATTTTTGTTGAACAGTTGTTTTAGGCACCTTTTTTCACTGCTATTACTAAAAGACCTGACAAGAACAATTTTATAGGACAAGTTTATTTGGGGGCTCATGGTTTCACAGGCCTCAGTTCATAGAAGGCTGGTTCCATTCACTGGGGCTCCAGATGAGGCTGAACATCATGGTGGAAGAGTGTTGGCAGAGGGAAACAGTTCATGTGATGATCAGAAAGCAGATAAAAAATATATACCCCTAAAGGAACCACTCCCCAATGACCCACCTCCTATGGCTACACCGTACCAGCCTACAGTTACCATTCAGTTAATACCTATCGGGGGGAGATTAATTAACTGATTGTGTTAAGACTCCATTAACCTCTAAGGCTTCTTGCATTGTCTCACACATGACTTTTAGGAGACATCTAGTATACAGACTATAACAGCACTTGAGTAACTTGTCTGATGTGTTTGGACTAAATAGTATATCTAAAGTGGAAAACTCAGTGGTTGGTTAGTAAATCTTTGCTTTTTCTACTACGTTCCTGGATTGGTTCCTGGATTGGAATTTAAAACCATAAATAATGAGAAGTCTAATACACTCATTCAGCTAGAAGATGACATGATGTTTGAATTTCCAAGGAGTTAAAAGAAGTTAACTGTAAAGCTTGTAAAATATTAAATCTAAATATCACACTGAGCGTTGAATTACTCTTTAAGTAACATGCCTGTGCTGTAAAAATCCATTTGCAATAAATTTTTATATGCAAGCTAAAGGATTTCAAAGTCTTCCTGGAAAGCCCATGGGCCCTATGCAATTTGTACTCCTTACATTCTTTTCTCTGAGTACTGAGACATTCATTGTTAGAGGAACTTGGTCTATTACTTTAAACTCAAGTGTTAGTCATTACGTATTCATTTTTTTTTTGATGTGTATAAATGTCTTTTACTAAAAATGCTATATGTACCCAAAGTATCAGCTGCCTATTATCAGCATAGAACAAAGAAATAAAAATGGAAATACAGAGAATTTTCCAGTTACCTTTGTATATAGAGAAGCTTTCCAGGAAGATAAACCTTAAAATTGAGCTTTCGGGATAAAATGCAAATGAGTCTAGTATTTATAATTTTCTGAATGCTATTATTTATGTATTGCAGTGTTCTCAAAATTGTAATTTTGGTGATCAGAGGGATATTTTGAATCTTGCTGAGAGTAGCTAATAGGATCATCAAAATTTGAGGTGTCTTTCTTTTGGCTGGTTAGTGTAGAAATGACATGTAGCAAAGGAAGGAAAATATTACATATTTCACACTACAAGAAGCTTTATTAGATGCCAATAATTTTGTTTAGAGCTGAGAAGCAGACTCTTAACATTAAATTCACATATTTCTTTGTCCCAATTGCTTCATCTTAGTCTAGTCTTACAGGTGTGTGTGTTTGTGCATATACACATGTGTATATATGTGCCCATATTAACAAATATGTGAAGTGAAACAAATGCAGACACACATTTATGGCTTAGAAAGACTAGAACACAGGTTTTTATTTTTTATAAAGAGGAAAGAAAAGAATCAACTTTATGTAGTTTTTCATGTGGCTTTCCTTGCTCAGACACTTTGTTGTGTACATGGGTGCTGGGGTTTGAACTCAAGTACTCACACATGCCAGGCAAGCAACTTAACTGCTGAGGCACTGCTCCAGCCTCAGAGCTAAGGTTTTAAAGTAGATACTAGGTAAGAAAGGTAGGAAATTGAAGATGTTTGAGCATTATTTATTATTTGGGTAAGTAATTTGGAACAGGATGTGGGAAACGTATTTGCTGGTTTACAGGTGAAAATAAATTTTTCATGTTAATGACAGGCCAATATGACCAAAGTTAATGGCAGATGGTAGATAAGACCATGGTTTTGAAATAAAGTAATATTTGAATTCCATGGTCAACAAAGGGAGAAAATACAGTTACGTGATAGTCCTCAGAATTGTACGGGACTGAGGATGTAGCTCAGTGGAAGAATACTTGTCTAGCAAGCGTAAGGCCCTGAGTTTAATCCCTGGCATATCTCTCTCTCACACACATGCAAGAAGAAGAAAGGAAGAACATACTAATATGATGGGCGCAGGTGAAGAATCTTGGAGTCACTATTCTAAAACATTTAGGACCAGTAAACTGCTGAGTATCATTAACCATAAAGAGTATGAGAATTAAATAAGGCAGATTCTTCCATGAAAAAATATTGAGATATGCACATGTGGAAAATACTGTCAAACACATTTCTATTATATTTACAGTAACCTTGTAAATAACAGTAGTTCTAAACTTTAAGCAATATGCTTTCAAAACTCTACACTGTCAAAAATTATAGAATTAAATCTATGACACTATGTTTTTATAATCGGAGTATAGACTTTGATCAACAAATGAAGACAGTTCACTATGGAATGTTGGTAACAGTGCTGCCTGTTAGTCGGTACTTCAACTTTGGCCATAGTCCCTTTTTGCCCAGTAATGTTTAATTTTTTGAACATTAGCCTTCATTGTATTTTGTTCTTAAATTTTTAAATAAGTGTAAAGCAGAAAAATGAAAGTGGTAACATTGGTAACAGAAATATAAAGTCCAAAAACTTCATATTACAGAGAAATAATAGACCCTTAGAAATCAGCAACAATTTTGCCTCCACCTGTGATTTGTGGCTTTAATGGGGTTAACTGTGTAATGATAAAAACATTTTAAAAGGAGAAAATTTATTAAATTAAGAAATTTTTAAAGTAGTGTTAACATCTTTGAAGATTTTGGCAAATACGCCCTTTCTTCTTATGCAATGCACTTTAAGTTTTGATATCAAATTTTTGATATTATTCCAAAGAATACATTTCATAAAGGAAATAGTAATAAAAGAAAGCATGAAGAACACATGGGTATAAAACTTACACTACAAATTTTCTAGCTATGTGATTTTGCCTCCTCCTTCTCCTCCTTTTAGTAAAGTATGTAAATCCTGTGAACATAAAAGTTTTCATCTGCACTTTGGAGACGGAATAGTCTATTTCATAGTTTTCATGGAATTAAATCAAGATAACAAATGTAAAATACTTATGACCATCTCTGATAAAGAGATCATCAATTTATGTTAGTTATTACATATTATAAATCCAAATTCCTACTACTGTGACACAGCATGGACAGACCTGCAAATAGATATTTAGTTGGGATATAGGTAAGAAGGGTGATTACCATCTAGGTAAATCTTTCAGAATGG
This sequence comes from Aplodontia rufa, assembly GCA_004027875.1. Classification (NCBI taxonomy): domain Eukaryota; kingdom Metazoa; phylum Chordata; class Mammalia; order Rodentia; family Aplodontiidae; genus Aplodontia; species Aplodontia rufa. Next base: position 18,854 of record PVKS010019304.1, on the reverse strand, counting down.
GAACCAGAAACCAAGTACAAATATCCCAATCACCTTGACTTCTTTACTCACAATGTGATGGTATGTTAGAGTGAGAGGTTTTTTTCTATACTCCCTACTGTCTTTGGGATAAATTCTAACATCTTTACAATGATTTAAAAATGTGCTTATCAATTTATTCCATATTTATATCTCCAGATGCATCTTTTAGGACATGTTTTTGATATTCTGACCCAGCCATTTTAAATTGAACACTTTTAGTTACTGAGATGTTCCATGGTCTCCTGTGAGGTAGTCTTTGTGCAGAGAACATGATTTTCAACCAGTGGGTTATTGCATCTTACCAGATCTCATTTTGGTCATTGTTCTCCTTGTCTCTGCTTCAGTTGGATATCTCCTTTTATGTGCATTCTTGTATGATAGCACAGGGAGCATGGGAATGCTTTCAAACCACATGGCTTAATACTTCCCATCTGTCACTGGACTGTGTGCTCTTGGCAATAGCTCTTGTCTGAGTTCTTTACATTGCCCAGTGCCTGGTGTAGGAGAAGTTTCCAAGGAGTTTTATGGATGAAAGAGGGAATCAAGGAGTTATGAAATGGGAAAGAGTAAACATAAGTGTACTCAAGAAACTAATATGAAATTATCACATTCAGAATACTAAGATGTGATATAAATTAACTATAAAAATTTCAAAAGAAGATATAGCAAAGTTGATGCACAGTTAATTATAAGTACTTACAAAGCTCTGGGAATAGAATTAAGAGCCTTTATTCTCCAGACACCTGATCCTCATGTTCACTGGACGACTTTGTAAAGTCTTTAAACTTCTTTAGGCTATAGTAACTTTATGCAGTGAGGATAGTAAGATTTATGTAATGACAACAAAATAAGATAAATCCTTGAGGTCTCTTCTAGCACTAAAACATGGGTCTTTGGAGCAGTTGTGAAATAAAAGTCACCTAGAATTTTTAATACAAAAATTTTGATGAGTGTGTTTAAAAAATAATCCTGTAAAGGCTGGAGCAGTTGCTAAGCAGCTATGGTCCTTGCCTAGCATGCCACAAGTACGTGGATTCAAACCCTAGCACCACGTACACAATGAAGTCTTAGAACAATGAAAGGCACATGAAAACCAAATAAAAATTGATTCTCTCAATGTCTTTCTCTCTTATAGAAACATATAAAATGAGTGAAGATTATATAAAATTAGGAAATTTAAGCACATATAACTAAGTTTAAAAACTAACACACGGATTGTGAATAAACATCTGTATCTAAAGTTATAAATGATGATGTATACAATTATACATCAGAGAGTTATTTCTGTACTGTAAAGAGGTTTTACTTCCCAGATATTGATTATTCATATCTTATAAAATCTTCAATGAATTCAGATAAGTATCAAGATAGTACTTTTGAGGGAGATTGCATTTACTTGTCACTTCAAGACATTTTTCATATATAGAAAAGTCCTCCTAACTATAATACTCTTCCATGATAATGTATTGGGTTTAGTGTCAAAAATATTCTGTGAATAAAAATCTCAGAGACTAGGTGGCAGAATTTGAGAGTCACAAGATAGAAATAAGCTGTTCTAAAAGCCCAGTGATGCATATTCTCAAAAGAAAGTCAGAAAGAGAAAAGTAATGTATTCAGTGTAGAAAGATTATTTTTAAATGGAAAAAGTAGAAGTAATTGAAAATCCTGATGGGATATTTCAAGCTGAAGAAAATATAAGCTGCAAAATAGAGCAGCAAAAATCATAAAAGTTGATCATGAAAATGTTAAAAATGGTAAGTAAATGGCAAATCTGAAAATAAAAATCCAAGTATAAAGCTTAGTCTTGAGTATATTATCTGCACAGATAAAAGATAAAACATTCAGATTAGTTTATTATAACAGTTACCATAATATACCACAGAAGATAAATGTGAACCTAAAAATAACTCACAGGTGACAAGAGAGTAATAAATAAGGTTGCCTTCTCAGGTCGTTAATACAAATACATATTCATATAAATATTGAAATTAGTAACAGTATTAAGACAAAAGTAGATGAAAAAATATGTGAAATAAATATCCCACCATTCCAAAATATATTATTGCTCTTTAAGATCCTATCATGTGCTGAGCACTATAAAGTGTTGGGTTTATCAAAATAGACACAGTGATTTCAAGGAGTCAATTGCTTATTCAGATAAATGGAAAAATAACTGGTAAATTACCATATATGTGATAAGAAATGCCGTAGACATTATAACAGGTATTAATCAAATCTTGGGGCAGGGGTAGAAATTATTAACATGGAAGGAATGTTTAAAGCCAGCCTTGAAAATGAGGAAGGTCTACCAAAGTGGTTGGTACAATCTTTTTGTGTAGGGGGGAAAGGAGTGAAAGAAAATGGGATTTTAAATAAAAGTCAGAGCAAATGACAAGGTACAGAGGAATAGGCAACATCTGAAGCAAGTTTCATCTGGTTGGAGAATACATGGATGTAGAGGACAAGAAATGAGACCAAAAAGATGATCAGGGTCCAGATTTGGCGAACTGACATGATCACAATTGAGTTAGCCTTTACTGATGTTGTATGAAAATATCTCAGGAAATCAAGACCGGAGACATGGAGAGGGTAGAGAAAACTGAAAATAGCAAAGGGTAAAAGTGAGGACAGTATAAGCAGAAACGGAAATAAGGTGGACATAGTGAGGAAAAGTAGTGTAGAAGAACCAGTGTGGCACAACTGTGTACTATATGTGAGGATAGGAGAAGAAAAACATTGAACTGAGTTCTTGGGTTGAATCACAGTGAAAATGATAGGGTCATTTACAGAGATGTGGAATGCAAGAGACCTAAAGTGATAAGTAATGAATTTTGCTTCAGATATTTGTGATTTTGTGCTTATAAAAACATGAATTGTGCCCGGTAATCATCCAAATGCATGTGTTTGGAGCTTGGAAGTGTATCATGGCCAATTTTATAACCCAAAATGAAATCTCACAGGAATAAATAGAAGAATTTCTAGAGTGTGATACTTGGGGGAACACTGGAATTTTAAACGTAAGTAGATAGAAGATGGATGAAGGAAACTTAAATTTGAGTTCTAGTAGTAGACCAGCTTATAATATGAAGATGAGAATAAAATATCAGAATAGTGGGAAAAATGTCAGAAATTTTTGTGGATGTGAACATAGTGAAATACAAACTGGAAAGGCAACGTTCAACCTGATGCCGTAAGCATGCAATGAAATAGGAAAGATGAAGTGGGGAAAATCCTTCTAAGCATCTAGTTGTGTACATTTTTTAAATTTCAAGTGGAAATACCCCATGACCTCACTTAAGTCTTGTTCAGGATGTCCTTCAAATTATGACAGCAATAACCAGTCATGCATCCTGGTTAACTGATCTTCTGTGAGGCAATCGGTATATAAAAATAATTTAAATCTTTGGGAAAGCAATATCCAAAGTCATTTGTGAATAATGAAGATGGTACAGCTATGGGAAAGTTGAATACGTTAAAAGGATCCATGCTTTAAAAAAGATTTTTAAGAGATCATTGATGGTTATGAACGCATAAATTGGGCTACTTTTTCATTGTAACTTAAATTATTACCATATTATTCATAAGTTTCTGAATTATTTTATCAATATTGCTGCATTCTTTCTATTGTAACATTTTTCCATGTAATAAATTATTATGGAGACCACCTGTTTAAAAACCATAAAATTTATTCTAATAGAAGTTGGATAATACAAACAATCACATTTGTAAGTGGGGACTACTGTTGTGTATTACATGTGCCTGTGTTTTTGCACATTGGAATGTTAATTGTTAATGTATTCTAGTAATTTTCATTTGACTTTATTTTTCTCCTAGAGAGTTCTAAAGAAATCAAAACTTATTAAATTAGTAGGAACTCCTATGTAGTACAATAGAAGTCCATTAATGTTGGGCTGCAGAAAAGTTTACTTTTGATTTGTTCTCTAACAGATTTTCTAGGCAAATCAAAGACCTTTTGAGATATGAGGAAGAGATGAAATACCTTTAAGTTTTCCTCAACTACATTGAAAGTATCATTTTAAATACAATTGATATTCTTGTTAGCATGTTCCTTTAGGACTTCTACAAGGCAGTACTTTGTTAGCTTAGGTGTACTTATCAAGTACTTGATAAAGAGCTAAAACTGTATGTCTTTGAATATCTTCCACAGATCTATATTTTACTAACTCAAATTGGCCAAACCAATTCATTATATGTAGTGATATTTTACTATGAGATGATCATTTCAAAAAATCATTTAAAAATTCTAGATAATTCAACATAAAATATTACCTTACCAAAAATGATATACTTTTTTCATTTTATTCTTATCTGTTGCATTTCCCTTAATAAATGTTTATTAAAATATCTATTCAAATGCCAACTGGAAGATCTCTATTTGTAGTATTTTTAAGTCTTAAACCTTGCTAGTATTATATAGAAATGTTGACATGGGAGTAATGGGACTCTTTTTTTCTAGAAACATTTAGGAAAAAAATTGGTTTAGTGATTAGTTTGATTAGAAGCCTTAATATTAGTTTAAAAATATATAAAGTAGGGGCCAGAGTGGTTGGTCAGTGGTGATGGCATGCATCAGATTGCCTGGCATACATGAGGATCTGATTTCAAATCCCATGTACACAATAAACTGTTAGTTTTTCATGTGGTTTTCATTATTCTAACTAAAATTCTTTCTCTCTCACTGTCCTCTCTTTAAATAAATATATATATATATATTTAAATATTTTATTTAAATAAAATATATTCTGTAAATTACCATTTTTACAGATTATATTATATATTATATATATGAGGTAATTTTTTACAGATTTTACTTACAAACTTAAGTCTCAAATCATTATTGAGTAAAATTATCATTTAATTTTTTACTGTTGCTATAAGAAAATCTTCTAACTAAAGGTTAAAAAAAATCTTGATTTTAAAAGATGAGACTAGTTCTTAAAAAGTGGCATATGGAATGTCAGGCTACAGAATGTTTATGGATAGATTATGACAGGAGGTTCTATAAGTTTCATTTTCTCAGTTAAGATTGAAGAGTAGAGGTACAGCAGAGTATTTGCTATCTATCTGAGACTTCACAAATAGTACACTTTAGGGAAAAAAAAAGAAAACTGTCTAAAGCTTTGGAGAGTCAACAAAATAGGCAAATACTGGGTAGAAGTCAACACTTCAAGAACAAGAATGTCATTGAGCAAAATTTCAATTGTGATGGCTTTTGACTTGAGCAACATGTAGAAAAATATTTCACTTGGTTTGAAGAAAACTATAGACAACAAAAATGGGTCAGTCACAGCTACTAGAAGTGGCTGAGTAAGTTCCCACAAGGAAAAAAAAGTGGGAAGGAACCCCATATTCTGTAAATAAATGCTACACAAGTCCCTGGCTGACCTCTGAACCTCACATGTATGGTGGGGCCATCTAAGCAATCCAGATGAAGAAAAAGTTAAACTGAGGTCTTTAACTTCTGCTATTGCTGAAGAGACAGGTTTTTTTTTCTCAGCTTGAATTCAGCTATGTTAAGTGCTTGCTAAAACAACAACAAAAGTAGTATAACTGTCTTCAGAGGAATATAAAAACCCGGAATTTCTGCAACATATGGGTCACAAAGAGGATACAAGCATGCTCTGTGTCCCCAAAGGAGACATTATCTCATCCCTTAAGATTGGTTGCTGCAAATGTAGCCCTGAGAATGGCCCTGGTAAGGAGCAGACGGGTGCTTGAATTGTTGGCATACCTTATGAGAACTCTGGTCAGGGACTCTCCAGCCTTTGCAAATTACTTTCTCTCAACACCTGTTGTTCAGTTGTACTTACAACTTGCTTGAGGTAAGGAAGAAAAACGATATTGATAAAAAAGAATGAAAAGACACTGGAAAGAACTGAGGGACAGTAGACAGGAGTTCTTGGACTATATGAGAAAAGGAAGTCATCTTAACTATTCATAATATACTAATTGGTTTACCAAGTAATGTTTCCCTAATCTCATATTTTTGTAAATGACTCTGTATTCAGAGAAACAAAAACAAAGAAAATGATAAACCTATCATTAATTTGGGGTGATAGTATCTCAAATATTTGAAACAATTATCTATTTTTAAGATGGTACAATTTCTTACATTTGCATGACTTGATAATATGGAAGTAATTGGTGATTATTTTTCTAAATTTATCTCCAAGTTCTCAAACAATTTATAATAAATTCCCACATGTGAATGTACCTTTACATGAAGGATCTGAAAGAAAACATTGCTTAATAATTGTAATAAATATTCTGGCAATTGTCCCTTGAAAACTTACTAAATCTTAAATTTATTAAAAAAACACATCAGATACTTTGGTAACTATCAAATTGGCTTTATATGCTCCACTGGAGGTAAAATGCAATTATCTGGATTTTAGTGATCACTTATGCATATTATTTAAGAAATAATTTTGTTAACATAAATTAATTGTAGTCACAACTAAAGCTATTTATTTTTATTTTAATCAAAATTTTGTACTGAGCAAGTATAATTATAATTTTCATGAGCATTAAAAAAGCATAAGAGATGTTTTACACAAGAAATATTAAATAGCATAGACATGTTAATCTGGCCAGTATTCTTCCTGAATAGCAAGAAACTAGCATTTCAATAAAATAATTTCATACAAGAACATTTAAAAACATAACCCAAGGGGACCTTCAGCCAATTTGACTTGCAGTCATGAAAATAAAATTTAATACATCCTGTAATCTGTGTGATAGATGTTAGATAAAAGATTTTCTTAAAAGAAGACATGCGATCTAAGAAACATAATTTCACATAAAAATGTTGACAATGTCTTAACACATTCAACATTTGGACAGCAGAAGATGGAAATATCTTGGAGGAAGATCTCCAAGTGAAGGCTAATTAAATTACATCATCTGCTGTGTTTGATAATTTAATCTTTAAGATCTTTAACAAAACTTTTAAATGTTGGTAAAAGTACCATTAGACACGTAAATCATTAAGAATTTCTTGTATTTTGCTGTGATGGGGGTCAAACCTAAGACCTAGTACATTCTAGACAAACACTGTAATACTGAGATAAACCTCATTCAGAAAAAATGTTTAAGATATTGCAGTACACCTTTTTGTACACAAAAATTCACATTATATCCTACCTAAAGAAGTATCATTCAGATAGCATTGATCAACAAAATGTGGTGACACACACTGAAGCAAGAACTTCAAATCTAAGAATGTGTTTCATTTGGCTTATCTTTACCTGTGGGTGGTAAGTTCTCTGTGGGGCCCTTTCTTAGTAGAGCACCGTAAGAAAAAGATGCATGGAGGTGACTTGAAACCAATGCATATCCAACATGACCTATAACCCCATCCCTTCATAAAACAGAAAAACAAAACAGTAATATCTGTTCTCTGGAAAGCAGTGTGGAGAATCCTCAAAACCTAGGGATGAGACCCCCATATGATCCTGCTATTCCTCTCTTGGGTATTTTTCCAGGGGATTTAGAATCAGCACATTATAGTGACACAGCAATATCTATGTTCATAGCAGCTCAATTTACAATAGCTAAATCATGGAAACAACCCAGATGTCCCTCATTGGATGAATGGATCCAAAAGCTGTGGTACATTTATACCATGGAATTTTACACAGCAATTAGAAACAATGATATTACAGCCTTTGAAGGTAAATGGATGGCTATGGAAGAAATTATGCTGAGTGAAATTGGCATAACCCAAAGAACCAAGGGTCGAATGTCTCCACTCATCTGTGGAGGCTGGAACTAGACTCTGGCCATTGAGAAAGGTAGTCTATTATCATGTGTTAAATCCAGATAAGGTGTAATGTTACACAACCTAATACAATTTTAGAGATGATGTGGGAAGGGGAAGGGAGGGATAAGGGTGGGGATTTGAGGGGCACTCTTGGGGGTAAATCTAATCCTCAGAATCTATATTCATTTTATATTATTTTGTTAAAAACTTGTATGATTGTTCAACAAATAAATTTCTCAATAAAAATTGTTTTTATTTTTATTTTTATTTTTTATTAGAAGAATATAGAAATACAGTTGAGGGGGAAACATTATCAAAACATTAGCAATCAGTGAATATAAACTTTGTTATCCAGAGGAAAAGCCAAAACATGGATAACCACCTTGGTTTTCAAATGTATGCTTTAAACAAATATTACTGTCCATTTTTCTTTTGAGTACAATATCACTATCTATGATCACCATGTTAACTTAGTATATAGGTTTTTATTGGTATAGTCCCACTGAAATGTGGTATCACCTAATTGTCTGTCCCAGATAAGTTAATTCACTAGTTTTCTCTATTTTTCCTTGCTTTACCTTTTTTCATAACTTTGATGACTTCTTTACACTCCATTGTTCATTTGCCTGCTTACATGTTAAAATTTGTCACAGCTATGCAAAAGCATGGAGGTCTTGTGGCCAGAATGTCTCCACCTAGAACTGGGCTTCATGCAAATTAGGCTCTAAGATTCTTGCATGGATCAAACTAATGACTAAATTAACTGCATGATAAGGAAGATAAAGGGTATAAATTAATATTTTCAAGCTAGAAAGAACATCTATTATCTTGTATTTGAACATAACCGGCTCTGAGTAAGAAAATGGAGGTCCAAGGAACACAGCTAATTATTGGAAGAATTGATACTAATTACTTAGCTGACATCTCATTTACATTTTACTGTACCATGTTGTGTCCTTTGTAAGTAAATGAGTTCCTTTTTTTTTGATGTTCATTTTTCTGCATGCCTAGGTCCATTATCCCTTTAATATTTCTCTTCTACTGTAGATGCTTCATAAACTTATTTAACAAATGAATAAGTAACAAATAATATGTATTGCTGCACTATGTGACCTTGTATTGCTTAAACTCTACCTTCAGTGGATGAATCTTTTATTATTTCTGGTATAAATAACATTAATACATTCTCTTTCACTCATAGAGATTGTGTTCTCTGTGTTTCAAGGACAATGTCTTTTTAGGGTCATGGTGCCTAACAGGAAGATCACGTAGGGAATCTGAAAAAGAAATCACTAGACTCTCTGAGAGGCCACTTTGTTTGGATCTTTCCTGCATGTAATTGCTCAAGATATAATATGATGATTCTTCAAGGAGGATTGCTGGCTGCATGTGGGGTGAAGCCACCCTTTGAACATCTGCACTTCCCATATGCTCTTCCCTGGAAAGTGCTGGGCTCCAGCCTGGTGCTGATCGTCCCACACAGTACTAATCAGGGCACAGCGATGCCAGAGCATGTGCACCCAGTTAAGGGCATCACATCCCACACTCCCATCATGGCTGTTGGCAGTGTGACCTCACATCCTGAGTCTTGTACATGCAGTCTGGCAGAGGTGAGAGCTCGGCAGAGCTCCACTGTTTATACATCCATCCTCTTCACCTTCAGCTTGCATGTCATAAACCTTGCCTGTCAGAATGCAGAGCAATAGCTTAGGGAGGTGAACCAGGCCCGTGATGACTAACAGGTGCAGTATTGCTGACTCTGGCACAATTGGGGAATTGTTAAAAAATAAATTTTGCACAGTACTAATCACTAGGAAGGTGGATTTAATGAAGTTGCACCATATGAATATTGACATTTTTAATGCACATTAAACCTGTGTATAAACCAAGTTTTTGCAAAATTTCTTTTAGCCAGCTGTGAATATGACAGAATACTTTATTAGAGGGAAGAAAAAAATGCTTAGATTAAGATACAATGCAAGAAATATAAGGATAGTATATCTGGATTTAAACACTATCATTTTTAATGTTTGTTTTGTCACAGACCTTAAGGCAAAGAATACAGCATTCCTTCATATATGCATGTATTCATTGAACAATAAGCTGTTTCTTCTTGCAATGAGTCTGGCATTATATTTGGAAATCAATGTAAAAGTTCCTGCTTTCAAGTCACAGAAAATACAATTGTAATGCATAATGAAAGATGTATCATTATTTTTTCCAGTTAGCATTCATAATAGAACATAAAAATAATAGAATATTCCTCTCAGATCTGCTATTGCTATACTGTGCAAGCAAAGAACACAGGAATCTCTAGCCTCAGCAGAAAGCTCCAAAGGATACATAGATCTAAGGACCTTGGAGGAAAAAGTACTTGTGATTAATGTTATAAAAAGGAAGACTGGATCTGGGGTGGAAAGTAAGGGACTGGTAGGATTGTTTCACAGGCAAGACATTCTGGGTTAAAACCTTCAGAAAGAATTTTAATTTTCTAGGGACAAAGAAATGCTTAAGTGCATTTTCTAAACAGGTTTTAAAATGAACATCAAGGGGCATCTTATCATTGTCTACTTTTTATTAAACTATACTATTAATATATTTCATTGAAGTTAAATATTTAGTTATAAAAAATGATGTCAGAGATTGAGACATAAAAAATCAGGTCAGAGGGGGACAGGATTTTTAGGTTTATGGAGTTGCAAGGGTTTTGAGAGGTCTTTCCAAGATACCAGGGTGAATTTGTACATGGAAATATAACTCAAGCACGGTGATCAGTTCTGCTCACAGGCTTTATAGAGCATCACAAAGCTTTGATTGAGTTTGGAGAGCTGAGCAAGCACTACTTCTCAAGGTCTCCCTGATGACCCTTGTTGGTAGGCAGTGGCAGCCAGCAGCCCTTGACAAGTAGGAGTGCATGGGATCCAAGGAGCCTTGGACAGAGATGTTCCCAAGCCCTGACCCTCTCAGTTAAACTGCACAAGGGCCATGTCACCACCTTGAAATAATTCTTATTCTTAAATAAATATTAATCATGATAATAATTGCTAGCATTTCTTGAAACTTTATATGAATCAGGCATTGTTTTAAGCACAAAACCTGAATGAAGTATGGACATTCCCTGAATTGCCATGGTTCAACTTGATTTTTTCAACCCTTCAATGATGCATAAGTGATCCACGTTCAGCAGAAATTGTACATTTGAATTTTGATATCTTTTCTGCCTGGTCATAGATGATACTCTTTAATGATTCTGAGAAGTAACAATAAGCTACATTCCCTAGAAGCTCTGTGATTGACAAGGTAAATGACCAATACTCTATGGTGTATTGTGCTGTCAAATTGTCATTGTCAGAAGGTTGGTTGTATTAAATTAATTTTTGATTTATGATTTTTTCAATTTGTGATAGGTTTCTAAGGATATAACCCCATCAAAATTAAGTAACATCTGCATGCATTACTTGAATACACAAGGATTTAGAAACCAGAGTGCAGAGAGACCAGGCCCAAGTTTGCATAATGAAATATTGGTAGAGACTGGGCATAGGTGGAGCGCGAATGTGAGTTGGAAGAGCGGGAACCATGTTATTAAGAACTCTCAATTTTCTGCCATGAGGATTAGACTATATTCTGTATGTAGTGGAGACTATTTACAAGTTATAAGCAGAGAAATCCAATGGTCATATACAGAGTAGGATTGCAAGCTTTGCCAAAGTCTTAGAGAAGTCAAGTAGTTTGGGAAAATGTTCACACCTAGAAAACAACAGAGCAAATGCAATCAAATATAATCATAAGGTCTCAAAACTTGTGGCCTATTGCTACCAAAGATGTTACCTCTTGGTATCAAATAGGTCGGTTACCCCATGGAGGGGAAAGCTAATTTAGCTCATTAAATCACTCCAGGGGTTAGCAGTTCTGGGTACCTATGTGGAAAGGGGATGAAAGTTCCTCTGGCACTGGATATAAGCTACTGATAGCCTTCAAGCTGCATTCTTCCTGAGGAGTGGGGCCAGCAGATATTTAAAAGGAAAAGTGAGTACCACAGGGGTAAGGATGAATTGAGCTGATCTTACCCATAAGAGTTACAATCAAAAGGGAACTAGGAGAAACAACAATTGGGGTGAGTAGTTTTCTAAGATATTTTCATTAATGTTCAGATGATTTTAGAGATAGATGATTATCCTTATTATTTACCTAGAATTTCTCATATGAACAAGAGCTAAATGTTGTTCTTGTATATATCTACTTTTAAATATCTGGATTATGGATAAGGCAACATCATTTGCTTAGTTGTTGTCAAGGTATTAGATTCTGAAACTTTGCTAACTTTTAGTCTCTTCATATCACATCTACTTTGCAAACGCCATATATTTCATGCTAATTTCATACTTTAGATGGTAAGTTTGCTTCCTGCTTTCAATTGTTGAAAGGAGATAAGGCATTCACGATTTAGGAATGGGAACTTCTGGGTTTGTGTGTCAGAATTCTCACCTTCACACAGCAGCATGACATGCCAGCTTATATCCGACTTGTAATAAGCATATGTATGAATGATAGGAAATACTTTCTTCAGAATTCATGCTCAGAAATGTCTAAAGTGACTGAAGGTAAACATCAACGAATGGAGAAACCTCTGATAGCAAACCATCTCAAAGTAGATGAGTTCTCTGGCATTGGCGTTGATCACTCCTCCCTCAACAAAGAAAAGAGAAGTAAAATAGGAAAGCCAACCTTACCCCCAACTTTCTGGCCAATGGTTAGTAAAATATCTGAAACTCAAAATTATATTAAACTCTTTGCCCCTTAATTACTCTTATTGGTCTGCTTTTAGATTTTTTGTGACTAAATATATTTATTAGTGTATGATAGTTACACATAATTGTGGGGTTCCTTCTAACCTATTTATAAAAGGATATAACATGATTTGATTCATTTCAAACCCCCAGTATTACCCCTTCCCTTCCCTCCTTCCTCCCCATAGTTCTTTTCCTCTACTCTGTTGGTCTCTCTTCTTATTTATGTGTAATAGATACACATTAAAGGGGAATTCATTGTGATATGTTAATAAATGCACAAAGTGTAGTTTGGTCAATTTCTTTCCATCCTCCCTTCCTCTGTATCTCTTTCCTCTGTTCTGTTGTTCTCCCTTCTGCAATCATGAGCCTAATTTTTGAAAAAAAATTTCCCAGCATGTATATATAAGAGAAAACATTGGACACTTGATTTTCTAAGTCTAGGTTATTTCACTTGATGTTCTCCACTTCCATCCATTTACTGGGAAATGCCATATCTTCATCTTCCTTTGGCTGAGTAAATCTCCATTGTGTATATATACCACATTTTCTTTATCTATTCATCCGTTTGAGGGACACTTAGGCTGGTTTCAAATCTTGCCTATTTTAAATTGTTCTGCTATAAACATTGATTTGCCTATGTCACTATAGTATTCTGATTTTGGTGCTTTGGGATAAATGTCAAGGAATAGGATATAGCTGGGTTATATGGTGTTTCCTAGTCTTTTGATAAATCTCCGTATTGTTACCCAAAGTAGCGGTACTAATTTGCAGTCACACTGAGGCATGAGTGTACCTTCCCCTCATAATCTTGTACCATTTATTATTATTTGTATTCTTAATGATTGTCATTGTAACTGAAATGAGATGAAATCTCAGTGTAGTTATTATTTCCATTTTCTGATTACAAAGGATGTTGATCATTTTTTCATATGTGTGTGTGTGTGTATATATATATATATATATATATATATATATATATTGCCCATTTATATTTCTACCTTTGAATAACATCTGTTTTGGGCTTTCTTTTTTTAGAGAGGGAGAAATAATCAATTTTATTTAGTTTTTCATGTGAATTTCATTGGTCTAACACTTAGTTGTATATTTGGTGCTGGGGTTTGAACCTATATCTTTGCACATGCCAGGCAAGTTCCACAAGTGCTGTAACCACTGAGCAAACGCTCCAGCCTGGACTGAGTTTATTTTGGTGTTACTTTTTTTTTTTTTACAAGTTTTCCCTTTATTCTACATATTAATCTCGAGTTGAAAAATAGGTGGTAGGGAATTTCTCCTATTGTATAGGCTCTCTTTTCACACCTTTTTTCTTGTCTTTTTATTTTCTTTGAAGAAGGTTTTTATTTTGAAGTCATTCCATTTATTTGGTTTCATTTCTTGAGTTTTAGGAGTCTTATTACGTAAGTTGGTTTCTGTGCCAATATGATGGAATGTTGACCCTATATTTTCTTTTAGCAAGTTCTGGTATAGTTCTTACATCTTTGATCCACTTTCAATTGATTCTTGTGCACAGTGAGAGATAAGGCTATAGTTTTATTCTTCTACCTGTGGATATCATTTTCCCAGCACTATTTGTTAAAAAGGCCCTCTTTTCTCCAACATATGTTTTTACAACTTTGTAAACAACTTTGCCTCAATACATGACTGTATTGAGGTAGATTTATCTCTGTGTATTCTATTATATTTCATTGGTCTTTATATTTGTTTTTGTGCACTGAAGAAACTTGGAATATAATAAACATGTATTTTGTAAAGGCTATATATTGAGAAAACAAACTCCAATATTATATTGAATGGAGAAAAACTAAGAGCATTTCCTCTAAAATTGCAAACAAGATGAGGGTGTTCAACTCTCACCACTCCTAGTCACATAATTCTTGAAACTTTAGTCAAAGCAATCAGGCAAGATAAGAAAATTAAAGGGATAAAAATAGAAAAAGAAGATATCAAATTATCTGTTTGCTGATGAAATGATCCTATTAGAAAACATTAAAAATGCCACCAGAAGACTTCTAGAACTGATAAAAATCAACAAAGTAGAAAGATACAAAATCAACATACAAAAATCAATGACTTTCCTACATTCTAATAGTAAATGTGTTGAGAAATTAGAAATGCAATTTCATTCATAACAGCTTTAAAAAATTGGGATTAAATCTAACCAAGGATATTAAAGACCTCTACAATGAAAGTTTTATACGACACTGAAGAAATTAAATGAAAAATACCTCAGAAGATGGAAAGACTTCCATGTTCTTAAATAGGGATAATTAATATTGACAAAATGGACATATTGCCAAAAGCAATCTCTATGTTCAATTTGATACTCATCAAAATACCAAGGACATTCTTCACAGAACTAGAAAAAATAGTCCGAAAATTCATATGGATGATTAAAAGAACCATAGTAGCCAAAGAAATACTGAACAAGAACAATATTGAGACCAACACCTGATCTAAAATTATACTACAGAGCTATGGTAACAATTGGTCGTGGTATTAGCATAAAAATAGGCATAAAGACCAATGTGACAAAGTACTGATAGATAGTAAGCTGCTCTCTAAATTAGATGATCAGGACTAGAGGTGCAGGTCAGTAAAGGAGATGATATAGACCAGACATATATAGCATGTAAGCAAGTACTCAAGTGAAATAAACCATTGAGGATGAGAAGAGATTCAGCAGGGCAGAAGAGAATGGAAAGTCTTTATTAAGAAAAGGATATATGACTACTGTGTCAGAAAAATTAATAGCAAACTATGAACATTTTTATTTGAGGGAAACAGAAGGGAAGGTTAAGTAAGTGGTCATGTAGAAGAACTGGTACGAACATGACTTGTTCTAAGGCCTAGATGGGGTATGCTACAATACATTGTCACAGAGAAAAGTGGACACCTTTAATTTTGTGAATTAGACACAATCAGAAGAAACTATAATATAGATTAAGAAAACCTAAATTTAGAAGTATTTTGAGTTATGTTGGATAGTAGTGTTCCTTAGATTTTTTTCTGTTGGAATTGTAGAAACTGTGAGAGGTCAAAGGTACATAGCTATTTGGGTTACAGTGAAAAAGTATATCAGATACAATAAACATTGTTAGGACAACTTTTCCATAAAGAGTTCAATGGAAGCCATTATCCCTCAACATGTTTTATAAACAAGGATCTAACAAGATCAAGGTTAAGCAAAATGAAAATTGTTTAACCACATTATTTCTCAGAGAATATTCAACAGTGACTAGAAAATATTTTTTTATTGAAAGACAATGAATATTCAATAGAACATTTTATTCCATTTCGGACCATCCCTTTCTTAATATTGAACATTGTTAATTGTGTCTCACTCTTCATTTCACCATATAAGCTTTTTTATATGAGTGTGAGTCATTTTAACATCCACATTGATCCTGGCCTGTGGTTTTCTGATGGCCTCTTCTTCAATGGGCCTCCCTTATTTCTACTGCAGCATCACATTCCCAAGTGTTACCTGAATTATGGAATCTCTTCTCAGTTTCTCTTCACTTCCTATCCTTCAAGTTCACATATGTAAACATACCCCCAGGTACAAATATTCAACTCCATGGCAAAGGAGTTAAGACAATGGTTTCCAACCCAGGTGAACATTACAATCACTAGCAAATTTTTAAAAAGCATTAATTACAACAAAGGTATAAAAATCAAAATCACCATAAAATATTACTCACATTCACCAAGATGAATGAAAATTACCAAGGGAGCCAAGACTGTGGAGCAACAAAAATCTCCATATTGCTAAAACTGTTATAATTACTTTGGAAAACTGTTTATCAGTATCTCCTAAAGCATAACATACAACAACACTAAGGCCTCACAATTCCTATTGAGTTATATACTCAAGGGAACCAAATGTATGAGTCCATCAAAAAATATGTGGAAGAATGTTCATAGCATTATCATTCATAATTAGCCCTAAATTAAAATGATCTACAAGTTTAACAGGAGAATAGTAAAAGAAGAAACTTTAAATATAAACATAACACAAAAGATAAATTTTAAGACCTTATGTTGAGTGAAAGAATCTAGGTGCAGGGAGAATACATGTTAATGCTTATTTTCCTCTATAGTATCTACAGGTCCTTTCCTAGAGTTTACTGTTATTTGCCTTTTTTTTTCCCCACTTTTGACCTATGTGGTGAATGACTCACTATTCATTTGGATACATGTAGGCTTTTGAATCCCCATAGGTAAAAGTGGGTTTGAAGGACAAGAAGGTAACTGTTAGCAGTCTGGTCCCAGAATAAATCATCTACATGTCTATCAAACCTGTTACACCAACAAGATAGCGACTCTCTTAACTGAATTTCAATGAGTTACTGGACTACAAATGTATTGTGTATCTTGATTTTGTAACACTTTACAATTGGAACTCAATCCACAAAAGAAGGTGGATATTTACCATATACTAGGAAATGGATGAACATGGATAAAAATTTTGTGCTGCAGAATTCTAGTAAGCATTCACATGTTAGTATCTCTCATCTGGAAATGAAAGACATTTTTCTTCATTTGATCTTCCTAACTATTGCCATTTTCCTCTTTCACTTGACATTGTTATTAAGAATTTGAACTCACAGTGTATTATTCACAGTATTCAATATTAATATGAATAACTTCTTGTTATTTTGAATATTTTCTTCTATTCCTCTTGAGTCTTTATGTTACTTCTCTGCTTAAAACTGCTCAGTAGCTCTCATTTACCTTGAGAATAAATTCAAGCCCCTTTCCATTTTCTACAGGCCCTTACTACTTCCCCGTGACTTCTTTCCACAGGTCTCTTGCTGCTCTTGTTCTTCCCTCTGTTCTAGTCATACTAGCTTCCTTTGGGATTTTTGAACAGAACTCTTCCTGAAGGAAAGAGCGTCACACATATTAAATATACTTCAGGAATGCTCATCCCCAAGCAATTTGAATGGCTGCTATTTTCTTATCCCACAGTCCACAGCATGTGATTTAAAACACTTCCTTTTCCTCCCTCCACTCCACTTATTCTCTATCACAACACCTTATTTCCTTGGAAGCTCCTCATATCACTTATACTTAAAATTGTAGTCCCACTGCCTATCATTGTGAATTGCACATGGTAAAGACTCATTAAATATTTGTTAATTGGAATCATTATTTTTTCAGGACACTGATATTCCATGGAATGTCATTGAGGAAAACTCAAAAATATATTGGTTCTGTAACTCGAAATTTCAGTGAAGTAGTGAGTGGTGTTGATCAACTTTTTTTTTTGATAGGAAACAAGTTTTTTTTTTTTTTTTTTTAAGAAATAGATCAATATACCTTTTTGGCTGAAAATACATAGATTCTTTGATTAGTCAGTGGGATTTATTGAAGTTTCCCTTCTTACACCTAAACAACTATACACACTTCACAAATTATAAGTAGATAAATCTTTTATAATCTATTTTTTACTTCAGAACTAAATTTTAAATGGACATTTTATTATTTTCATTATGTTTATAGTCACAAGTGAATTCACTTTAGATTTTGAACCCGGTTCCTCCTGAGATCTCTATACTATCTCTTCATTTGAGTGAAATACAAACTTAATGATTTAAAAAATTATGGCAACAGACAAGTGTTCATGTACTCACACTGAATATATGACTGACATTTAAAATCAGTTAAATTCTCAAAGAATCATTTTTTGTGTGTATACTACATGAATCTGTTTATATGAATTTCTGCCTAATCTAAATCTGTGAAGAAAAAGTTCAGAAAATAGTTTCCCTTAAGGACACAGTTTGACTTAGAAGAGGTGCATGGAGAATTTCTAGGACAGTGGAAAAATTAACAATTTTGATAGGAGTGTGGATTACCTACATGTAGTTTTTCAGGCAAAAAGAAATTTAAGTAAATAGACTTTTTGTTTTGAAAATTAATACATCAAATATTAATTTCATTAATTTTCATAATTCTGTATGGAAATATATGGAATAAAAATAAACATTTCATATACCTAAGGTAGAAGGGCACAGAAACTAGCATTAGATAAGAATTATCATACAAGAATGTGCATTTAATTCTCAAATTCATTTGGAACAACAAAAAACCAAGAATTGCCAAAGCACTACTAAGCAAGAAAGATGAAACAGGCGGTTTTGCCATTCCAGATCTAAAACTATACTATAGGGCCACAGTAACAAAGACAGCATGGTACTGGTATCAAGACAGGGAAGAAGACCAATGGAATAGAA
>PVKS010019303.1:0-38608 GCA_004027875.1 Aplodontia rufa | reverse complement strand
CAGAATCAAGTTCTTTGGATTTAATGAGTCATGGATGTTCAGATTCAAATATCTTTACATCTATGATAGTCATTGTGATGGCCTCTGAAGTAATTTTATTTCTAACACAAAGGTTTCATTTTAGTTAGTTACCATGTAAATGTCCCCACTAGAGCACACTATGTCTCTAGATGTTTTGATGGATTTAGTGTGAGAAAATTCAATTGAGGGGAGGGATTAAGATAGCACCCAAACAATACAGTGGGTGGGGATGGATGAGCAGTCATGAAACAGAGTGTGTACCTAATTTTATTCTGGTATGTGGGAAGGAAAATAGAAAGCCTACTGAGTGGATGATGTGAAATTATCAAGACTTATTCTTTGGATGAAAAATTTTAGAAATAATTTTCATCAGTGAGAATAGCATAAAGTAAGGCAGGAATAACAAAAAGAAAAAAGGAGTAATAGTTGCAAAAAGATGTGAAATAAGTGAAAATTTGAACTTTAGTTATCAAGTGGAGAGAAAATACTTGGAGGAGGAATAAAAGACAGCTTATAGATTGTCAATCATGGTATGTTAAATTTCAGAATAAGGCATTTTGGCACATTTGCAGTGGATTTCAAATTGTGAATGCTGGTAAGCTCTCTCCTTTAAATTTGTAATGACAGGGATAGAGGTTTCATAATTACGTATCAATATTAAGGTGTACATAGCATTGAAAAATATGGATTTTTTAGGTTGATTGGTTTTAGTTGGACAGCACAAATATTTTCCAATGGCATCCCTGTGATAGTTAATTTGATGTGTCAATTTGGATAAGCCGTACTCTCCAGATATTTGGTCAAACACCAATCTACATAATTTGTAAGATTATATTAACATTTCAGTAAACAGTCTTTGAGTAAAGCAGTTTGTCTTCCATGATATGATTCATTGAGGGAGTGTTAAAAGAGAATAGTCTAAGATCCTGGGGGAAGAGTGAATTTGACCTGTAATCTGCCTTTAAGCTGGGGCTAACCCTAAACACTCTCTCTCTCTCTCTCTCTCTCTGTCCTTTTTTTTTTTGCATAGCAATCCACCAGCATATCTTCCAAATATTGGTTCTGAGAGACAGACAGAGTAAGAGATGGATGGGTATTTATTTTAAGAAAATGATTTGTGTTAAGGCATGCAAGTTCACAGGAACTGGCTGTGCTGATTTAACACAGTTTATTTATCTTTCCTCTTACACATAGACAACTTGCACTCTGCTTTAGGTTCCTAACACTCTGCAAAAAAAGAAAATCTTATACAAAATTTCTTAGAAAGTATGTAAGCATTTCTCAGGCTTCATACACTCAGAGAGAAGTGTTTATCATATGTGCGCTTAATTTCACAAAATGCATTTAGATGCTTTCCTAAGTAGACTTTTGGTTTTACACTTCCTTCAGCGATATATGAGGACTCCGATGGACCTATTTTATATACCTTTGATAGAGTGATTACTTAAATTTCTTGCTTTGGGTAACATCATAGTTTTAATGTAACCTCACTGTTACTTTAATTTTCATTTGTTTCATTATTAGTGAGTTTGCACTTCTCTCTACATTTTTTAAAAAAAAAGTTCTAATTTTTTCATTTAAACATGACAGTATATTCCATTTTCACATAATTATTCTTTAAAAGAGTGAGAGAGGGTCAGTGAGAGAGAGAGAGAAAGAGAAAGAGAGAATCAATTTTATTTAGTTTTTCACGTGGCTTTCGTTACTCTGAGACTTCGTTGTGTACATGGTGCTGGGATTTGAACTTGTGTACTCGAATATGCCAGACAAGCGCTGTAACCACTTAGCCACTGCTCCAGCCCCTTGACATAATTATGAAAGCATAGAATATAACTTGTTCTAATTCCATTTCAAGTACTTCTCATTACCTATCCTCCCCCTATCCCCATACTCTTCCCTGTACTCTATTGATCTTTCTGATTTTTACCCGTAGATTGTTTTAATTAGTTTATTGTGGGTGTATATGATGGTGAGTTTTACTGTCATATATTCTTACATGTACATGAGAATGTTATGTCAGATTCATTCCACTGTCTTTCCTTATCCCATCCCTCCTCCCTTCACTTTGTTTCCTTTTGTCTACTCCACTGATCTTATTTCTGTTCTTCCTACCCCTTTATTTTGGATTAGTGTCCACATGTGAGAGAAAACATTCAACCTTTGGCTTTTGGGGACTTGCTAATTTCACTTAGCATGATAGTCTCTAGCCATCTGTTTGCTTGCAAACGCCATAGTCATTCTTTATGGTTGAATAATAATCCATTGTGTATATATACCACACTTTCTTAATCTGTTCATCTGTTGATGGGCACCTAGTTTGGCTGAATAGCTTAGCTACTGTGAATTCTGCTTCTATAAACTTTGATGTGGCTGTATCACTGTAGTAGACTGATGTTAAATCCTCTGGAAATATACCAAGAGATGGATAGCTGGATCGAATGGCAGTTCCAATCCTATTTTTTTTTTTTGAGGAATCTCCATACTGCTTTCCAGAGTAGTTGTACAAATTTGCTATTCCACAAACAATGTATAGGTATAAATTTTTACCCATATCTTCACCAACGTTTATTGTTACTTGTATTCTTGATAATTGCCATACCGATTTGGAGTGAGAGGAAATATCACTATAGTTTTAATTTGCATTTCTTTAGTGGCTAAAGATGCCAAATATTTTTTCATATATTTGTTGACTACTTGTATTTCTTCTTTTGAGAAGTATCTCTTTAGCTCCTTTGTCCATTTATTGATTAGTTTTTTTTGGTGGGGGGACAGTGGTTTTTTTTAATTCTTTGTATATCCTGGAAGTTTGGAGGTTTTCTGATTTGTGGTAAGAAGTAGATAGCATCCTGTAATTGGCTGTCTCATAGATGGCTTCCTTTGTACCACAGGCATAATCCCGAACCTTTTCACTCATGATTAGGCATGATCTTATAACATGCTATATAAGATTACCATAATATATAAGATTACCTTGTTCTCTCCTCCTGAAATTCAGATACTATTTCAGTCTACAATCTTTAAATCCCAAAAGTTATGTGTGTGAGATAATGCAAGAATGTTCAGTGTTGAAATGATCAAATTATGAGAGCTGTAACATGATCAGTGGACTAATTGATGGATATGGATTAACTGGGTGGTAACAATAGGCAGGTAGGTTGCGCCCGAAAGAAGTAGGTCACTGGGGGCATGGCTTTTAGGTTTATATTTTGTCATTGGTGAGTGGAGCTCTCTGTCTCTGCTTCCTGGTTGCCATGTCCTGAGCGTCTTTTCCCCATCGCACCCTTCCACCATAATGTTTTGCCTCATCATGGACGTAGAGCTCTGGAGAAAGCTGACCATGGACTGTCCCTCCAAAACTCTGAGCCAAAACATTTTTTCCCTTCTCTAAATTGCTCTTGTTAGTATTTTAGTTGCAGAATGGAAGGCTGACTAAAATGTCTAGACAGCTTAATAATTCCCCCAAATGGATTTGCTTCCTGTGATTTCTCGCCTGTACATTATGTCTGTATCCTACTCCCAGAGATTGTTGTATAAAGTGATAAGTCTTAGCCAATGGTATTATACTTCTTAAACTATCTTTGTCAATAGACTAGAAATCCCTTAAGTTTCACATGGAAGTGTGTGTGAGTATGTGGTACATTCACCTGAATGTCTAATATTCCCTGTAAATAATAAATCTAAGTCAGAATTCATCTTGTGCAGTCCCTTCATTTTATTCTCTGTTGATTGGATGAGGGAGGACATCTGCATCATTTTTGTTTCATCTCAGTAATGTAGTAACAATTAATAATGTCCTTTTTCTTCTCCTTTTATATTTCCTAACCAAACAATAAGTCCTAATGATTCTACTTTCTAAATAATACCATAATTAAATAGGTTCTCAGCATTCCATCTGCCATCCAAATAGTACAGACAAATTGTGTAACTCCAGTCAGACACAATAGTGTTCTAATTAAAGACACTGTGTTCCTCTTAGGTTAAAGATCAGGTAATTTAACATGAATTTAAGAGACAAACTTTATTATTAGATATTATCAGATTTTACCGAATGTCCTTCCTAACAACCATGTTCTGACCATTTTGCTTTCTGAACATATAAAGAGGATTCATTGCTGCTCTTTCTGCCTAGTATTTCTCTCTTTTTTTTCCCTGCCTGCCATTCATTTGAACAACTTTGTCCATCTTTCAGCTATCAGATCAAATTTTCCTTTTTAAAAAGGCAGGATTTTTCAGTCATAAGCTCTTTACATCAATTTCATTAAATTCATTCTTTACTTTTCATAATGTTTATTTTCTAGCATAATCATGAATCTGTCAGTCAAATTAAGATTTATCTGTCCATCTATTTAGTTATGTATTTTTTACAGAATGAATATAGTCTTGAATTGAGTTGAAATGCTCCCTAAAGTCACTTCCTTACCACATTTACTTTTGCAGGAGGAAGATCTGTTCTGACTTTGAAAGAACCAAAACTCTGGATGTTTATTGCATTTTGAGAAGCTGAGAAAACATGCAGAAAAGCTATGGTGCCTGTAAGTTATTACTAATTCATAAAGAGCATTTAATTCCAATTCAGTATTAATGTAGTTAGACAGACTGCCTCAGAGATGTTGCAAATCACTTAAGCTAGTTCTTCCTAAATTTTAATGTGCATATAAATCAATTGCCTGTGGGCTTGCTCACATATAAACTATGATTCTATAGATCTTGGGTGGAGTGTGGGATTATGCATTTCTAGTAAATTCTCAAGTTAGGCTAATGCTTCTTGTTGTCATATTCAACTTAGGATGAAATTTAAGTAGTAGAATCTTAAACTGCACTTCTTGGGAACAAAGAAAAAGCATTACATAATCCAGTTTGAAAGGAGTGTAAATCAAGAGGAAGGTAACATTTACTCTAGCTAAGGCTGCTTTTTTTTTTTTTTTTGCCAAGAATATGTGAGAAAACCTGTATGCTAGAATAAAATGTTCATAGAAATTTTTCAAGTGTGTAAGAATTTCCTGCCCCCATCCCAGGATTAGTATAAAACTTCACTCATTCCTGAAACTGAATACATTGCAGAAGACAGACTATGTAGACATAAGAGGTGAGGAACAAAATCTAACCCAGAGACTCAAGGGACAAATGCTTTCCTTCATTTGTGGAGGTTAGAACAAAACCCAAGGCGTGAGTGAAAGGTAGTCAAGCACATGTACCAAACTCAGCTGGGTAGAAGCAACATTTTATCTAGGAGAAACATAAATATGTGCTGGGAAGGGAAGAGGGAAGAGATGGGAGGAAAGGTGATGGGGGGGAGGGATCCAGGGCAGAATCAACAATGTAGCTTACTCTTTATTCACCAGAAAACCCAAATAATACTTATGCAAACATTTAATTCTGAATTTTAAAAAAATAAAAGGAAAAAAGAATTCAACTACAGAGGCATCTTAATGCTTAAACTTAAAAACAAAATGTAACAGGGCTATAGGGAAAGTATAACTCTAAAGAAAAGGGAAAGAACAGAAAGATTAGCCATGGAGGAATAAAGCTCTGATGGTGTCTATATTATTATTGGTCTCTGATGTGTACTAGAAATAAAATGAAGAATTTTCTTCTCGTGATTTAAATAGCAACTGAGAGAGTCATTATAGGTTCTTGGTTGTCCTAAAGAAAATATTTAGTCTAGGAAACATTAGTTTTCAGTAAACACAGAGATCGGAGCAGAGAGAGACCAAAAGTAGAAGAAAAAAATATTATTACCCAAGAACAGAGTCATATACCCCACTCCCTGCAAGAAGCATACAGAGTTTATACTTTGATAACTGAAGCCATCTACCTCACTTTCTCCCATACACAGCTTCTTTCTTATATTAATATGGCTGTGCTCTTTTGTCTTCTTTAGTATAACTGAAATATTTTAGGGGACTCTTGCCCAAGCAGATACCTCTTCACTAAAGAACTTCCTAAAAGACACATCAGCACTTCCACAGAATGTATCAGTTATTACCTGTTTTTTGACTCTTTGCCTCAAAATTACCACCTTTTCGTGTCTACAAATAGTAAACTGTTGTATCATGAATGCTATTCAATCTTAATCAAACCCCTGTAATAAAAGGCAAGTTTTAAACTTCTCATTGTCTATACATTCTACCTTGAAGTTTCCCTCTGTGACACTGCTAAAATTCTTTGAGTTATTATAAAGTAAGCAATAAATGAACATTTTCTTATCAGCATGTTGTGTTACTGATATTTGGAGCAACAGTTCAACAAATCAAATCCATTTGAGGGGACAATGAATAAAAGGCAAAGGAATAAAGAAACAATGATTGGCAAACACAAGATAATTAGTGACATATTTTTATTTAGTATTATCATTGGTACAGAGAGGGACATGGGATCAGATTGGAAGAGCCCTCTAATAGTACACCAATTTAAGGGAGACCATAACTGATTTAGACTCTGTAGCTTGAAAAGCTGACAGAGCAATCAATCAGTTCCTTGTGCATGGATTCCTTGGTTAATTTATTAAAAATATGTGACTTCATTTGCTTTTTTTTTGTCTTATTGAACTGTACATATTTTTAATTTCAATATTTTTAAGTGTGTAATTTGATGAGTCCTGGTTAACATATATCGATGGACAACAATCAATGCCAATAAACAAAGACCACCAGGAATATATCTGTAGTTAAATTAGATTTCATACATTCTGGAGAACCAAAATACGTCTTAGCAATGATAACAGAAAGGAAGAACTACTGGATTGGACGTGCATCAGGTTGCATGTACAAGATTTAAGGACACGAGGCTTTGTTCTGTGTTGGATGCTATCAAGCAGCAGAGGTAATATTCATTCTCATAAATAGAAGGAAAGACTGGACTGAGGTTAAAGACATATGAGCATGTCATCTTAGACAGAATACAGAAATTTTTGATCATTTTTGCATTTTAGACAATGTTCACATTTTACATATGTCAGACACGATACAGTTTTGATCCCTTCTGATTACAAAGGAGACTTTTAAATTTTCATGGTTTGTAAATCTTTTTTAAAAAATTTCAACAATATATAATAAGAACTAGTTTTAAATGGTAGCAAGACCAAATTCCTGGTGAACATACCCGGTTTGCTCCTGAATATCAGAGGCTGCTTCCCTCTGTCTCAGACACAGACTTTAGATTATCTCCATCACCCTAAAAGACACCCCGTGACCTTTTTCAGCCATTCCCCCCACCCTTTGCTCACACTCAGAGAAACTATTGACTGGCTGTCTGTTGCTATAGTTTTGTATTTTCTAGAATTCCAGAGAAATGGAATCATGTATAATCTTTTTTTTTCTGACTTCTATCACTTAACCTGACATTTCTGATTCATGTCTGTTGCCAAGTGTGTTACTAATTTGTTTCTTTTTATTATAAATCTTTGCATGGATATATGATATTTTTCTACTTATCTAGAAAACTTCACAGATCTAGACTCATAGTCTGCCAGAGAATATTTTATCTGTCTTTCTCCAGCTATGTCCCATAAACAGACAGACATGATTCTGGAATGGAATATGATTTCTGATCTTTCTTCCTTCATTCCTATCATATGGTCCTCCAGCAACAGCAGAGCTCAAGGATGTGGCTGGGAGGGAGTAACTAACTTTGTCACTGGAGTGCAAGCTGGATGTTTTAGGCACCCATTGTGGAAAGCCTTGGGTCTCAGTTTTCTTCTTATGTTTATGTAATGTTTTCATTTTCGTTTTTTTTTGCTTGGCGTTACTAATAGTTTTCCTTTAAAACATCATATCTTATTTCTCTTTCTTTGTTCTAACACTGTTTTCCTATCCTGAGATTTTTCCTGTTGAATTTGTTTACTTCTAATTCTCAGGAATATTACTTCTATCTAAAAGCTTTCTTTGAATTTTAGAAGCTCTTTTCCATATCTTCAGATACTAACTTGTATATTTTACTATTATTTTACTGAGATATGTTTTAATAATCTCTTCTGCATCTAAATTTAAAACATGTGGCATGGGGCTGGAGCGGTGGCTAGACAGACACGGCACTTGCCTGGCATGTGCAAGTACAGGGGTTCAAACCCCAGCACCCACGTACCCAACTAAGTGTCAGAGCAATGAAAACCATATGAAAAACTCAATAAAAATTGATCCTCTCTGTCTCCCTCTCTCTCTCTCTTTCCTTGTCTCTTAAAAAATGTGACATTCCAAGGGTATAGTTAGACTACAAAGTATTTAACTCAGATTCTCACTAATCAAACCTATAACAAGTAAAGCACCTGATATTTAGCACTGTAGAATTCCCAGGGGTGCACCTCTTACATTATGAATATTATATCACTTAATGTTACAAATGAAAACATGAGATTTTTTGTATTTTTATTCTTACTTAACCGATGAGGAAGCTGAGACAAAAGTGTAAAATAACTAGCAAAAAAATACTCGAGAAAGAAAAGTGAGGCCATCACTATAATATATATTCAAGTCCATTTTTCCTATGGTCAGTGAAAAAAGAATTTGGAAACAAAGCAAAGTGGCTTACATTAGAAATAAATTCTGATGAAGAGAAATACATGACAATCATCAATATGACATTTTGAAAAATATTTTTCACATGTTAATGCTTATCATGTCTTAAATGAAAATAGCATTAAAATCATCAGAGAAAATATTCTTTTCTTTGTCTAATACATTTCCACTATTAAATAAAAGCTTTCCAAATTATATTTTATATCTAAGTAAATGTATCCTATGTTCACAGCTGTTATAGAATTAAAAGAGATTCCTAAATATATAACCCTGATAATGTCTGGATCTAATATTTATGGAATTTTATACAATGTTGAGTTTACATAAAACTTTCTCAAATTTGCCTCCTTAATATTATACAAATTTTTGCTAAAAATAAGTTTCCAAAATACTACTATATAAATTTATGAGACATTCAAATGCTAATCTAAAATATTCTCTATCTCCTTATCCTCAGTAAAGCAATGCATTTGAAATGCAAGCTTTGTAATAAAAAACAAACAAATTAGAATTGGAAGGCCCCCAAATTATAAGCTCAAGGTCAAGGACTGATTTTTGAAGTCAAGGTAACTTGGTATTTCTAGAAAAATAATATAAAATGCACAAATAATGCCAGATTCTACAGAATTAATGAAATAAAGTAAAGCAATCACAGGTCATGCTTAGCTGTTTTTAAAAATGTACATTTCTGTGGCTTATGATTTTTGGAGATCTTAATACTTAAAAATACAAAATATGTAGTTCATATACCTTGATTGAACTTAGATTACCGTTTTTAAAAAGTTATTGTCATTTTATTTCATAGGTTGATTTCAAGCTTCTCTGTTCTATAAGCTCTAATTTCTTTCCAATTGCAGGTGTAATGTAGTAGCTTCATTTGTTAAAGAACTAGAACTAGAAAAATTCTTCTTGTTACCCAAAACCCTCACAAAAGTAGTAGAGAATAATACCATTTTATATTAAATGAAGCATTAAATCATATTGTGATGTGCAGCTCAGGTAATTTGTGAAAAGACTATGAAGATATAGAAAACACTCAGTCCTATGTGGACAAGCAGATATAAACCATTACGTACTTTTTTCTTTTTTCTGTTTTTTTTCCTTTGCAACTGAAAAAAAAAGTATCACCCATATATCCTGAAAATCGGAGGCATGCCATGCCAAATGGTGAGGATTAGGTTTGGGCAGGTACTTCTATATATTTCATTTATATGGAAACCAGTCCTCCAGTTAGAGGACTTGAGGGCCCATTTGTTTCAATCGTTTATTCTAAATTTATTTGGCAATAAAAAATAGCTATCTGCGTTAGTTATTGGGCTTTATACAAAGGAAAAAAAAAGAAAGTTTTTCATATCTGTATGATAAGAGGTAGTTTCAGATCTTTGAGGGAGGCATCTACTGAAGTCAGGCCCCTACCCTTCTGCAGAAATTGGTGATAGAGATACCATCTTCCTTATGATTACATTTCAAAGAGATTTTTGACTTTGAGATTTTGAGTACAGATTGAATTAGCTTTCAAAACACTTCAACTGCAAAGAGACAGAAAAAAAAAAGAATGAAAATTGCTATAAAAGGTAAAAGGTGTGTGGTGATGCCTGTCCCCTTATTTTCATGGGAAGAATTAAGTCCATTCTTTATGATTTTTATTTGTCCTTATATATTATTCTTTTTTAAAAAAACACATGCTTATAATCATGGTGAATTTAGTAGTGGTATTAAGGTATTTAACCAAATGAAGATACAAAACAGTAATAATAAAATAAAACTAGCTTTGTCCTCAATCATCATTCATGCAATAAACTAGAAAAGCATTGGATTCTTCAGTAAATCTGCTTGTCCAAGTCACAAAACTGAGTCAGGGGTGACTTTGAAGATTTTTTATGAGCATTTAAAAATTTTTTTCCGAGAATAATAAAATTTACTTGTTTTAAAATTTTGCTTTCTAAAATGCTCTGTTGATATCATTTCATTATTGCCTGTGGTATAATTACCTAATTAAAACTATAAAAGTAAGTAAATTGACTATACCAATGCCTAGAAAACCATAAATTTGAAGAGACTAGAAATGAAACAACATCTTGTTGCTGTGGCCAATAAAATTAATTTGCACACAGAAGAAAACAGTATTCAATGAGCCTTAAATTAAGTACTATAATCATATAAAAGGGGTTTAAATTTCCATAAAATTTACATTTCATGGTTATTTTCACTTAATTTATAATTTTAAACCAGGTTCATTTTCATACTTACGTGTTCTTCTTGGTAAAAATGTGTGTAGCATGATCATGGATATAAAAGCTACAGCCTATATTTTCCCTTTATAATCTTCAAATTAGCGAAGATGGTTATAAACTCAACCATTAAATGTGTGGCATTTCAATCAACAATGGAAATGTACCTGTGGGCTGGAACTAAAGTCAATCATGTGATGACTGCCCTCATAGTGCTACATCAGGAGTTTTGAAAAATCTATAGGATGGCTCCAAATATTGCAGCTGTGTAGGATTTACAAGCATGAAACAGGTGAAAAGTTTGAAGCAGCTCATGCAAGGGAGGTTTAGCAGTACAGATAGTTTTTAGAAGTCAATCAAGTCAAAAGTGGAATGTTAGAATCCCAGATAAATGGTAACATAGGGTAAATATTTGTTCAATATAACATATAATAGAAATACAGATTCAGTATTCTATGGATGGAGGAATAAAGATAAGGCTCAGATTTTTGTAGTCAGAATGGCTTTTAGGCATAAATACAAGTACTCATCTTGATGGTAACGAGATGTGGCATTCAATCAGATGCAAATGCAAAGAAAAAACCCTGAAACAGTTATAATAAAATTGCTGAGTCATTAAACTGCTAAGAAGTCTACTTACACCTCTTATTTTGTGTGCATTTGAAATTGTTCTAGGTATGAAAGTAGGACTACAGCTTATCTATATGTGAAAGGTTTATTTATTAAATACTGAAAAGTGGAAATTATATGATAAAACACCCTCATGTGAAAGCAAATAATGCATATTTCATATACTGAATCATTATTGGCTAAATTTGTTGTATAAATTTTATAATATGAACTTTCTTTTTCCTCAGTGAAATGAGAATGGAACTCAGTATAGTTCGGTTTAATTTCTGACTCTGCTACTTTCTAATTATATCAATGAATATTCTTGGAGGCATTAATTAATTCATCTAATTAATCATTGCTATGATTTGAATGTTTGTTCCCTCCAAGAGTTATGTTGAAATTTATTTGTCATTGTAACAGCTAAGTAAGAGTTGGGACCTTTAAGAAGCAAATAACCATGAGGGTTATGTTCTCCTGTCACAGGTAAGATGCAACTCTTATGAAAGAGTGAATCTGGCTGCCACTGTACTCTCTCACCCTCTCATGTTCTGCCTTGTGATGACAGAGCAAGAGGGCCCTCTCCAGATACTGACACCTTGGTGTTCCACTTCCTGGCCTCCAGAACTCTGAGTAAATACATTCTGTTGATTTTAAATCACACGTCCTCAAGTGCTATGATATGGCAGTGCAAAACGGACTAAGACAATCACTTTCTTTCTAAATGAGACGTTAAGAGTTAAACTAATTTTAAAAATTTCATCAATATTAAATGAATTATGGCAGCTGGAGTGGTGACTCTGTGGTTGGGGTGCTTGCCTGGCATGTGCAAGGACCAAGGTTTGTACCCCAGCACCACATATCCAACTAAGTAAAGGAGAAAAATAATCAGATAAATAGACAAATAACATTAATTATCTTTCTCTCTCACACACACTCTCTCCATCTCTCTGAAAAAAAAATAAGAAAATATGTAAAGCTACTAAAGAAGATTATATAATTTTCTACATATTACAGTAGTATATGTAGAAGGAAGAACAGAGAGGTCATAAACACACATATGCTTTGCTATCTAATTCACAACGAAAAAAATGGAAAATAAATCCATCACCTTAGAAATATTTAGAACCATACCATTAAATTATTGTATTCTCTATTAAAAATGCACATGCATGATTTAAAATTGTCAGCATATATTAAAATCATGTGGATTTTTTAATATGTATATTTTTTATTTAGTCATTTATTAAAAACTCTCCTGCTGGAGGTTTGGTTGTTCTCCCATGTCTTCATATTTCAATACCCATGGCAGAAGTATACACATAGACATCCTGTTAGCTACTAAGGAAAAGAAATAGGTTGTAATATAAAATAAAATATGGGTTACCTGTATTTGTAATTACATCCTAAATTAAAGCTATGTTTTCAAATATAATCAAATTTTATTTTCAATTTCCTTAATATCTCACTTTTCTCATATTCATCAATTTTCTTTAAAATAATAATACCGGCTTGGAGCCCAATTTTAACAGTACCAGGGAGTGAATCAGCTCACAAAATATTCTTCTCCCCAAAGTTTCACATCTATAACCATTGTTCATCATTTTATTAGTTCTAAACTGCAGATTGTTTTCTTTTAAAGAGAGAGGGACAGTGAGAGAGAGAAAAAGGAGAAAGAAAGAATCAGTTTTACTTAGTTTTTGATGTGGCTTTCTTTGCTCAGACACTTCATTGTGTATGTGGTGCTGTGGTCTGAACCCACATCCTTGCACATGCCAGGCAAGCACATACTACTGAGCCACTACTCCAGCCCCTAAACTACAGCTTCTTAAAGATATTCTTTAATTAAAAATTTGAATATGTGCTAAACTTACCCACACAAATGATTGTGAAATTACTATAAACTTGCCATCAGTTAACTAAATCAATTAACAATGTTAAGTACAGATCCTTTATGAAATTAATTAAAAGATTCTCATTCTTAACCCTGCTAAGTTTATTTAACTCATTATAATATTCACTTTTATTTGGGAATAAATGACAGAAACTAAATTTTATGAAGAAATAGTACAATATTTTATCTTCAATGTTAGATTATTCTAAATGATACTTCCAAATACATTCTTTTAACTTCCTAGTATATCTTCATAAGTGGTTACATTTTGGTATCTATATGAGAATATATCATGCCTTCTGTTTGGGTTATTTTTTAAACCTCATACATTCATTGTTATCCCCCTCACACTTTTTTTTTTTTAACTAGTGAGTTATGTATTTCTGGAATTCGCAACAGCATTGAGTCCATAAATCAAAGAAAAACAAAGACAAACAAAATGAATCCATCATTGTATGTAGCTACATGCATAGTAAAATTTAGGCTGAAATCATCAGTACGACTGATATAAGCAAGATTTCTAATGAAATACTACTTTACCCTTCTTCATGCTTTGAGTAGGTTCAAAGGTCTTTATTAGCAGCAAGAGGAAAAGAAAACAATCAATTCATCAAGTTGCCAGGATCTTCTAACACAAACCGAATAAGGCCACTAGGGATAGATTCTTCCAGTTAGAACAGAAAATGTAATCAGTATTCTGAAGCATTTAGTTCATTTATGGTAAGTGTAATTATACCACCATAGTTATACCATGATAGTTGTATTTAGTTTTCTAGGATTTCCCTAATAAAGTGCCACAGGCCAGGGGACTTAGAAAACAAAGTTTGTTTCCTCACAATCCTGAAGGCTGGAACATATGCAAGATCAACATCTTGGCAGCCTTGCATCTCTCCTTGGATGACTGGTTCCCTTCATGCTGTTCATATATCACTGGGACAGGGTATGAGGATTTTTTTTTTTTTAGTTTTTTTCTTTGTCAGCTATTTTGTTGCTCTTACAAAATATCCCAACAAAAACAATTTTAGGAGGAAAAGGTTTATTTAGGGGCTCACTGTTTTAGAATGACTCCATTCTTTGGGGCTTCAGAGGAGGCAGAACATCTGGCAGAAAGCATAGCTCCAGGGAGCAGAGAGAAGGAGACTCCATAACATAAGGCACCCCCCTATGACTCACCTTCTCCAGCCACACCCTACCAACCCACCTTTGCCAGTTGTAACTCCCTATGAGGGATTAACTCATAGCTAATGCTCTTATAACCCAATCATTTCACCTCAGCCTTCCTGAATTGTCACATGTGAACTTTTGGGGGACACCTTGAGGCAGAAAAAGTTAGGTAGTTCAGTGTAGGCAGAACAATGTGGGTTGATAAGGAGAAAATTAACTGGTCATATTTCCTGAGAGGGCAAAGACATCCTCCAATGCTAATGAGGGTCTGATAAAATAGGCCCAGATGCAGATACTCCCTGCTGCTAAGCAAGGAACCACATTCTTTCTATTGGTGCCTAAGGCATGGATCAAAGAACCTAAGGCATGGATCAAAGACTGGACCAGAATTCCCTGAACCTGTGTCCTAGGTACAGGGGCTGGGAAGCAGTGACCAATCCAGGAGAGGCCATAATATAAAAAGGGCAAAGCTCACTGCCTTATCGGCTCTGTTCCCTTCCTCCACTCTGGGGGAAGTCTGCTCTTTTCCCTGTGATTTACTTTAATAAAACTTATCTACTAAGCTTGCCCCAGTGTCCCTCTGTTTCATTCTTTGACTCAGAGAGGACACGAACCCAATATCCACATCACCGGCATCAGATGGGGGCTCATCCGGGATCCATTGGGAACAAGATCACCACCGAGGTAAGCTCCCTGCAAGCGCAGCTCTACATCTTTCTCTCTTTCTGGATGGACTCGGAGCGTGTTTGGCATTAGTAGACAGTTGCCCTCTGACCCTGGTTAACTTGGGATGCGAGGAGTTGAGTGAAGGAGTGAAGCAACTGAGAGATTCTGGCCAGGGCCACTCCTTGGTGGGTCTCAATGACTTCTCCCCGGATCTCCTCTCCTGACAGCCCTTAGGAGTATCCTACAAGTAACCAGTTGATTGGATCATGCTGAGTGAATGCCCCAGAACTATGCACATCCGTATGAGCCAAACTCTTCTTCCAAAGCTCATTCCTCCAGAGCAAAGCTGGTGTGTGAGACAGAGGAAGGCTTAAGACAACTGAAGGCAGCTGACTGGGGCAACTCTCCAGTGCTGCAAGAAGGTCTCTTGTCCAGAGTCTGGCCCCAACAGCGCCCAGGGGTAACAGCATTGATCACTACCTGTTTCTCTTTGTTTCTGGCTGGTGTGGCCCGATGGTGGAGGGCACCCTCACTCAATGAATTTCAGATTCTGAGATGATGTCTTTGTCTGATCTAAGGTCTTTGAAAAAGAGGTGACCCACTAATCCCCAGAGAGTGAGCCAAACAGTCTCTCCCTCTTCTGAAATGTTTCTACTCTGTCTATCCCTGGAGGAGGCAATGTCCACTGAAGTTCTGTATGACAAAGTCCAGGCTTGGGGATAGGCTAAGCAAAGCCAGCCCTGGAGATTGCCAAAACCATCCCTTCTAGGAATTGGCTGTGTTTTAGTAATTATATGTATTGTGAATTTGCTCAAACTGAAACCCTCTGATTGTTATGAGAATTCTATTGCTTAGACAACTGTTACGGATTGTTGAGAAGGATACTTGTTATAACACATAAAAATCATGGAAAATGAAGCTATACTGACTTTAAAAGAAAATTCGATATAGAAAGCAAAATAATTAGAAATAAGGAACAAAGAAACAGTATAAGTAAAACATCTACAGAAAGACATGTTTACCTTTCCTGTTGCAGAGATTGAGTTTTAATCCCTTAGCAGTAAAGAAGACATATATGCATTTCCTGGCTTAGTGGAGGTAGAGTTTTAACTCCTTAGCAGTAATTAACACATGTTTACCCTTTTTGTCTCTGTAGAGGTTAGGCTTTAAACTTTTAGCTCATAAACTAGATGCACAGATATTTTATAGGATTAATAATTATAGGACCTAGGATAGCTATGGAATATCTAGTAAGGTAACAATAACAAAATAGTTTTTAGGTATAGGAATTACAATAGCCTATATCATAGTCTAGCTTAATAAGAAATTTTTCATTTATGCTAAGATGGGGCTTATGCTGTCTGGAAATTTCTTCAGCCATATTAAGAAGTCCATTGCCTTTAAAATGGGGTTTCAGAGAAAGTCTTACAAAATGTAGACAACTTTTTAGCCAGAACATAACATTAATAACCTCTAGTCCCATTTCCAGTGGAGTCCTCTGAAACCTCTTGAGCTCTGTCTTCACTCAGCATAGTTCTATAGGCCTTCTGGTACTACTTCTGAACTCCTTCCAGAATCACTCATTAAACTCTGCTTATAACAATCTAAAGCTTTTCCAGAGTGTACTGCCAAACGTCCTAAAATTCCTCCCAATAATTCCATGTTATCTTCCATGTCTATAATGAGTTTTTCTAATACTTCTTTTAGTTTTGCAAAAAAAATCTTTAATGTTATTGTGTGTATGTATATAGTTTTGATTGCTTGTAATCTTAGACATGTTGCAGCTATTTTGTTGAAGGAAAATGTCCAGACATGGGCTGGAGCAGTGCCTTAGAGGTTACTGCACTTGCTCAGCATGCGCGAGTACATGGGTTCAAACCCCAGCACCCACATACACAACTAAGTGTCGGAGCAAGGAAGGGCAAGTGACAAAGTAAATAAAAATTGATTTTTTTTCCTCTCTCTCTCTCTCACTGTCCTCTTCTCTCAAAAAAAAAAAATTAAAAAAAGAAAAAGTCCACATATAGACTCATATATTGATGGTCATGGAAGCTTTTTGTAATAACCCCAAAGTAGATGTGATTCAAATTTACATCCATAGGTGAAAGGATTACCACATTATAGTAACAACAGAATGGATTTATGTTCAGCAATAAGAAATCATGGAGTATTTTGAGATACAACAATTTGAATGAATCCTAAAATAATTATACTAAGTGAAAAAATTCCAAAGAATGAGTATGTACTATATACATATACTTTTATGAAATTCTATAAAAGTCATACTATTATATAATGACAACATATACAATTTAATTTTTGAGACTGAGGAGGAATGGAAGGAATGAAAAATACCTAAATATAATTTTTTTAGGGTAAATAATATATTCTTTGCCTTGATTTTGGTAATAGTTCCAGGTATGCTTGTCATTATGTCAAAATTCATTAAATTATTCCCTTGAAATGTGTGCAGTTTATTGGATAACACATAATTGAATAAAGCTGTAAAAATAATTTATAATTTCTGCTGCCCTTTTAGTCTTTCAATAATGGTTCCCAGTTTCTAGAGAGTAAATTCTAAGCTCTTTGTCATTCCTAAGACTGGAAAGCCTCTCATCTTTCTCATTTGTTATATAGATTCTAAACTGTAATCTCACTGACTCACTCACTCCATTCTCCAATAGAGCCCTGTCTTCCAATGGAAAGGGAAATGATCTTTTCATATCCCAGGCAAAGGAGTGGTAAGTAGCTCAGCCATGGCATTCAATCTTACACCAGTGGGTCCAATAGAGCTTATTCATTTCTTTTAGGTAAAGGAAAGGAAAAGACTTTAAGAAAATTTTCCAGATGTAGAGTTTAGCTGTTTTTAAAGCACAGGGGCCTTAAAGAAGATAATGATGTGTTTAGAATACTATAAATAGCACTGGATAATCAAAGAACCTAATTTTCTTTAATGTCTCCATCAGAGAGAAAATATCAACCCAAATGGGCAATATTCACATCTGACACATAATTCATGTTCTTATTATATATTTAAGCTTGACACTTCAAAAAAATTGATTTGAAAAGCCAGATCCAGTTTCCAAAGAACTTATAAATTGTAAAAGCACAGGTAAATTATTCACAATTTAGATAAAATACAGGAAACCAGAGGGAAATTTTTAAAATGATATTTTGTTAAACTTCAGAAATTATCTCAAGTTAGAATGCTGAAGATTTATTTGATTACTGCTAATGCTTCAAAGAAATTTTAGCCTGCATTATGGGTAAGATTATAAATTTTTGATTATTAGTTTGTCTTTAAAAATTAACTTTTATTCAAATTAAGAAATTGAAAATTCAACTTTATTTTTGCTAAATAGACACATCTTCTTTGAAATAAATATAAAACCATACCTCTGACCCTTCGAAGATTCTTTGGTAAATTTCACTAAGCAGGATTATTATTACAGTGTCATCATAACTGATTAATTGCACTCTGCAAAACCAAAATTCTGCTACAAATCCAATTGGCTATGACATTACTTTTGAGCACACCGCTATATAAATAGACTGCTAATGATAAGTAATGAAACAGTTCATTCTCCCACATAGAAAAATGAACAAATGTTGTCATAAGAATACATTCTCATTTTATGTTTGAATATGTGAAAAATGAACAATGAACTAGCTCATTTCTTATTTTATTAGAGAAAACAAATATAGAAACCAGTTATTTAAGTAGTTCAATAACTCAAGTCTTTCATAAAAATGTATGCAATAGCACAATGCCTAACTGTCCAACTTTAGGCAGACATAGGATGAATCAACCCAGAGAATCAGAGCACTAATTACAGTTAGGTTGGCACTGGCTGAAAGTCTAAAAATGCATGAAATATATTGAGTTTGTTTTGATAATTCAATGAGATTTTGACAATTAGTTTGTTATCTTTGTTCACTGGAATCATGCTCCATAGAGTAAACTGAATTTTGTTCACTCCTGTAGTCAGTTGCCAGAAAAATGCCTGACACAAAGTAAGTACTCACAAAGTAGGTATGAATGAAGTTATGACATTAATCCACAGAGGGAAAACTGAGTAGGTGTACTACATCTGTAAAAGGCTGAGCTTACATTTATAAAAAGGGTAACTGTCCAAATATAAATGGAAGAGAGAATTAGAAGCAATCCAAGATATAGGTATCCCAAAGAAGTGTATATGAGCAGGCAGAGTAGGTCGAAAAAGATTCTGGGACACAAGGAGAGTAACAAATATGTTACTGGCATGCACAATGTAAAAGGAGAAAATGTAGACATTAATTATCACAGTGCTGGGCACATGATAAAGTTCATGTAGGAATGAGTTTATTTTTACAATTGAAATATTGAGATATTCATTTGCTATTTTCCCATATGATACCATCTGAGACTACAGATAAACTACTATAGTTAATGAGAGACTTTGTGAGTCTAATTTGGAAGAATCAAATGTATTTTTATTTATAAATAACACAAAAAATAAAAAATAATGTCAGATAAATTGTTAAAGCATAAATAATGAAATAAAATGTGTAAGAACACTACCAAATAAACTAAAATATTATCTACCTAAATTAAATAAATGAATAATTATGACATATCCTCAGTAAATTAAAAAGATAAAAATTTAAAAACAAATTTCAATAAATTTTAAAATTATTCAAAATTAATTCAAATATATACTACTATGCCATTAAAATATTATCAATTCATTATTGTGAATAAACAGGATGATTAGAAAGCTTCTATGGCAGTGCAATGGGCCAGAAAGCTCTAATAAAATTTCAAAAGATAAAAGAGTTAGCTGATCTTCCCCCACTACAGATCATCATGATTTATTTTATATCATAATAATTGATATAATGTGGCTTTCACAGAGGGACAGAGAATTCGAGAATTTAAGTAAAAGGAAAAATTCAGAATGGTCATAACTCCTTGAGTTTTATCCTCCCAGAAGCTGACCTTGAGACAAAACTGAATTAATAAGAATTAATTTGAATGCGGGATTGAGTAAGCTGAAAAATATATTTGATACTAAAAAAAAGAGGATTTTTTCTAACATAGAGGAGATCTATATAGTCAACAATTTATGGTGTGGTATTCAGTGGGACCTGAGTTCCTTTTAATTTATTGTAGCATATGCTATCCTTAGTGTTCCAACAGGAAACACATGAATCATTAAATTAGGATAATTTGGAAAAAGGCAATATATTTTTAAAATATTATTTTATAGAGTATGTTTAGAAAACCCTCAAAAGTCAACGCTATTAGAGGCTGAAGTCTCTACTAACCTTAGGTCAGAAGAGACAAGGTTAAGGGAACAGTTAACCCACACCAAAAGGAAAGAGCTTTGTGGACAGGTCTCTTTTGCCAGAGCCATGACATTCAGTTGAGGAACTGTCAGCAGAAAGAAAGGTACCTGGAAAGAAGCCAGTGGGAAATAATGACCTTATTCTCACTTCTTTTCCCAAATGCTTTGGTTCCCCATTGCCTAAACTGAATTGAAACCAGAGGGCAAGTGAGCCTTTCATAAAGCAGACCCACAGATTGGCCTTCTAAGGAACTAAACAAAATACAGAAGCATGGATAAATTTTTATATGAAATACTTAGAGAGAGAAAATATATCATGAGATACAATGCCATTTTAATATTAATTTCTTTGATTTTCTAGTTCCATAGTTGAGCAAACAAGATTAACAATTGTTGTATGATGGATGATTCAATTTTATTACTTAATTGAATATACTAGATAAACTATAAATTAACAAAGTATTATTTGATTGATAGAAGTTTGGATACTATTATCATGTTTTAAATTACTATAACTTATAATCAATGAAACTATACTTTAAGAATTCTAATATTTCATTGCTGAAATAAAACTATAATGGTTAAAGAGTAATTTCCCCAACAAATATATATGTTTTGATGATATGTGTGAACAATCAATATGAAAAAGCAAATTCAAACTGAATGGCGGAGGATAGTGTTTATTAAAGTGTTATAACTATGGAAGAGCTGGTGTCTAGGTTTCTTCCAGAAAATGAACTTCTTTGGAATAAAAAGCACTATTACTAGAACTTTCAATTTCCTATACAAAGAATAATCATAGTGGTAATTTTTAGTCTAATTCTGTAACTATGCCAATTATTATGCTAAATTGTGTGAGGCATAAGATTTAAGTTAACTTTGTCAACTTTGCCACTATTGATATTTTGGTTCAGATAAACCTTTCTGATGCAGCTGTCCTGTGCATTGTAAGGTTTTAGCAGTCTCCTGGCCTCTATCTACTAGATTCTAGCAGGTCAGGTTACTGATACAAGTGCTTATTTCTTCTGGAAATATCCTCACAGACACATAATACTTTACCAGCTCTCTAGGTATCTCTTAGTCTAGTTAGTGAGACATAAAATTACCTGTTGTTATATTTTTTGAATTTTGTTTTGTTTTGTTTTGTTTTGTTTTCAGGCTATTATGATAGCATTGTGGATTTCACAATGGCTAAAGCTGTAATATGGTGATCATCAATACGCAAGTTGGTAAACTGGAAGGACATTAGACAAAGTACAAAATAATGTGAGGAATGAATTGAAAAAAAAAAACCAAATTCTTAAAAAAAGAATTATACACCTTAAGAGGACAGATAATAGTCTGCATTTGTGTAGTAACTTATCTGATGTGATGAGAAATCTACTATGTTATGTACAATAATGATGTAAAAATTCATATATAAAATAAATGAAGAAAGTACTTAATTATACCTCACTGAATATCTGGACTTCCTGAAGTACAAGTGGAAGTAAGTTTTAAAATACAATTTTTTTGGGGGGTGCAGTGGCACACACTTTTAATCCCAGGGTTTTGGGAGGCTGAGGCAAAAGGATCATAATTTCAAAGCCAGCCTCAGCACCATAGTGAGCCCCTAAGCAATTTAGCAAAACCCTATATCACAATAAAAAAGTAAAAGAAAATGAACTGAGAATGTAGCTCAGTGGTTAAGTGCCACTTGGTTTAATCCTGGTAACCACACACATACACATATAATATATAAATATATTAATACATATATATATTATATATATAATATATATATATATATATATATACATTGACAGACTGTTAATCACAGTTACAGGCTCTAATATAAGCTTAAAACTGAAGTAGATGTAGTATTTGGAAAAATTATCTTCTCAAGACATTAAGTACTTCTAGTGTAAGAAGAGTAGTGACAAATGATTTGACTAAAGGAAGAGTCGCTGAATAAATACTCTTGAGTTCTTAACGTTTGCCAGATATTATGCAAAGACATTTCTGTAAAGACAGAGAAAAGCATATGTAGCCATAAAATTCTGTATGTGTTTAAATAACCTATATATGCACATAGTCCTTCATACCTTCATTAATAATTTTATTCTCATTTCATATATAATCCTTTAAGATTCAACTCACCTTTGATTCAGGCTAATGCAAAGATATTCCTATAAATACAGAGAATTTGTAGAAGAATTACAAAAACACACTCTTCATTATATTGCTTTCACTTATACACTTTGTAATGCCATATTAATCAAACAAGATAGGGATAAATTATTTTAGCAATGAATTGCTTGTTCACTCAGTAAAACTTACTCTGGAGATAAAAAGAGCATAAATATTAAAAAGAATTCTGTTCCCTCTTCTTGGAAAGGGGAAATAACAAATAAATTCACCTGTAATTAATTTAGCCACAAATAATTCACCCTTTAGGCAATATTATTTGAGTTCCTTCAAAGCAAATCCCTCTGTTAAGCATTCTATAGAGGGCCAAATAAATTGGATAAAATCTTTGCTGTCGAAATACTAATAATCTGTTCAAGTGGAAGGCAAATATACATATTACTGTGCAAGAATTCATACTTTAATAGATAATAACAGATATTTCATGAAATCTCTACAGTTAATAAAATGAAAAAGAACTGTAATGGTAGGAAAAAAAGGGTTCCTTTTATGCAGTATCATGGGTAAAAGATGTTGCACACTCTTCTGGAAAGCATTCAACTTTTGTGTACTTAATGAAGGGGAAGTAGAACTGGAGAGAGAGTGCAGACTATGGAGTTAGAAAGTGTGTACATCCTGAGCCCTTTTATGGTTGAAGGAAGGAGTGAAGGGATCATCCTCCAGACCAGAAAGAACATGGAGCCAAGTGATGACAGGTCTGTCTTTGGGTAATGTAGCTAAGCCACCATCAAGGGCACAACAGAGAAGGAGCCAAAGGAAGAATATTCCAATATCAGTTTTCCATGTTCTGATATCTTGGCTAGGAGAAGGTAAGGGGCAAATTGCTCACTAAGGTAAGCTAGCTAACCTAAGCTCTTGAACAGGATGAAGAAGTGGATATGGATCTGAAACGGCAAGAAAAAAAATTCTCCTATCTTCAATTAATGATATTATATTTGACCTAGACATTTTCTTCCTTAGAGAAAATAAAGCCATTCCATTATATCAAAAGCACTATTTCTGAAAATGATAAAATATTAACTAAAAGATGAATAGGCAAATATTTTCTGTAGGAGATACTTTTTGCAGTAACTTGCTCAAAATGGAAAGAAGTGAGAGGGCTAGCTTACAAGA
The DNA here is from genome assembly GCA_004027875.1 of Aplodontia rufa. Classification (NCBI taxonomy): domain Eukaryota; kingdom Metazoa; phylum Chordata; class Mammalia; order Rodentia; family Aplodontiidae; genus Aplodontia; species Aplodontia rufa. The sequence continues at coordinate 14,883 of PVKS010019303.1, read as the reverse complement.
TCAATCTTATCTTTTGAATAAAGATAAATATGTGTTAGATAATTTAAATGTATATGGGAATTTAGAGTGAAGCAGTCTTCCTATTAAAATCATGGCTGTAACCTTGACAATTAAGAAGTACGAATTGGGTTTCCTGATATAACAGTGTCCCTCCTTCAAAATGGTATGATAATTATTCCAGGCTATTACAGCAGTAAGTCAGTGTCCTCTTTCTAAAACAGAAAAATATTTGTTTAGAAGCAGTTTTTATTGTGTATAAAACTCCATGTGCATAATCCACATTACTAATTGAATATAAAATCAAGTAGGAATAAAGGGCAATGAAGTTTGGAAATTTTATATATTGTTTATTTGTTTCAGCAATTTTCTAGAATTAAGGAATTAGAATGGGGAAGTGGACCATTTCTCTCTCATTTCTCCCCTTCTTTCAGCTCCAGGGACATCAATTAGCCACAGTTGTCCTGTGAAAAACAGACTGCCAATTAACACCAAAAGCGTTTTCTCAAATCCACTGTGGAGCATTGCCCAGGGAGCCCAGCGAGTTTCTGATAAATCTTACCCTGCATTTGTTTGAACAAACTCAAAACAATTACAAAATTGAGGAAAAGGCAACTTTGAAAATTACTAACTATTCCGAGATTTAATTTTAAAATATTTATTTTAAATTTTAAGATAATTAGCTGGATTAGTTGACACACTCAATTATCAGTGAAGTATACTGTATAATTGTAATAGTTCAGACTGATAGCACGATGCCTTAATTATAAATAGAACACCTCTATTTGTAATAATTATTCATATATAACAAGTATAACTATAGATACAGTTTTAAACAACAGCATATAATTTACATAAATATGTGAAGCTGTTTAAATAAATATTCATAATATCAGTCCACTATAGAGACTTTGGGTTTTTAGTTGAATGACATCATTTATTTGAAATTCCAAATGGTATTTATAAAGCATAATGTATGTAATAAAATGCATGAAGAAAACATCTACAAAACTACAAAATATTTCTGTCAAATCTCCTTGCATGGTTTTTAATATTCTAATTTAGACAGGAAAGATTAATTGTCAAGCTAAATTTATTTGGCCAGTTTAATTTGCTCTGTGACTTATATTACCAAAGTTACATTGATTCCCTGGTCATGAAGTATTATTCCTAAGCAACATTGCATTATGTTGCTTATATACTGATTACTGATATGAGTAGGAAAATATGAATTTCAATCTTGTGTTTGTACCTTTGAAGGATAGTAGGTAATGAATAGTTATAATGTTTGTACTTTTTGATAAAATTTTCCTTTTGATGTCTCTGTGTATTTGGCTGATCTTGTCCACCTAAGTATAAAACAAATGAGAAAAGAATGTTTGATTCATTCCTGTAATTCTGGTTCTAAGACCCTTGTGGCTAACATTCATTATGGGGTCTCAATATTTGTTACCTAAAAGAATGCCATTATCATTGATTGCTTTAAACCACATTAGGTTACATATGGAATATATTCTGCTCTTAAGTATTAACTGTTTAAAAACACTGAGTGATGACTGGATGGTTACAGTGCTTGCTGCCGTGCTCAAGGATGTGGGTTTGAACCCTCAAACCATGTACACAGAGAAGTGTCAGAGCAAGGCAAGACACATGAAAAACTAAATGGGATTGAATCTTGTCTTTCTCTCTTGCTCTTAAAAAAATTAAAAAAAAAATACAACACTGAGTGAATCTTCACCCATCATCAAAGCCGAAGGTAAATGTGATTTGATTAGAAATCTATTCCAGGTTCTTCTTCCACACTTACAGACTATTTGAAATAAACTTCTTGCCCTTGTATTCACCCTTCTACTTCTAGACTACTTCAATTTTGTATTTATTATAGTTGCCATTTATTATGGCCATCAATAATATTGGTATCAAAATCCTAACAATTTTAGGATTACAAAAGAAAAGTTAGATATCTCTCTGTTTCTGCCATGGAAACTTCTGTTATTCCCATTTCTATTACAATATAAACTTTAATATTCAGAAAAAATCAAATATTTCACCATTTGTACTTAAATTATCATTAAACTTTTTTGTGACTAAATATCACTTAGGAGACATCTAATTTTATTAGTTTAGCATCCCTTCCTCTTGAAAATAGTTTTCCCTATCACATGTCGACCTGTTTTACCTTCTTGCCAAAGACATGGGCATGTAGTTCAGTTGATGAAAACCATTTTTGGAGATAGCTATGGATCTAAAGGATAGAGACTTAGTTGTATTTTCTTGTAGTTGCAAGCATTGGTGGTGAGGGCTATAGCCCTAAAATGGCCAGAGAAAGCTTCTGTCATACATTGGAAAAAGGACAGTTAAAAAATAAAGCAAAAGAGAGTATAGCAGAGAAGGCAGATGGATAATGACAATGAAAACAAAAATCAAAAACAAAAAGAGAAGAACACTTAGTTAAGTATTGAGTAAAAAATTATACAAAAGTCTGTCTCTATATAAATTTAATGCAATTTTTAGTGGCCATACAATGTAATTGCTCACAGAATCACCCAAGCCCTTGAATTGTAAATACTTTATTTTTGCTATATAGTGTGTACATACTTTAAAAAATGCTTAATCATCTATTGATTAATTGGCATAGTTACTCAATAATATTTTTGGAAAATAAATCATTATTTTTGTTTGAATCATGCAGTAAACACTATTAAGAGTTTATAAGCTAAATTCCATGAACAGGGCATCATCTTTTCATGGCTTATATCTTTGGCCCATATGATGAGTTTATTACAGATATTCAGATCTTAAATCATTGATGGTTAGTAATTGACTTTGGATTTAATGAACACTATTTCAATGTATACTTAGATATATTTGAGGATGCTTTATAACAATTCAAATAATATGGGTAGACTTATTTTCTTATTGTATAATAGAAGCATCTAGAAGCATCTGCATACTTAGCATCATCTTCTTCTTTCTTCCTTTTAGAATCTAAACTTCTTTAGGTTCTACAAGGAGGTTTATGTCTCCAGGCCTCTCCTTTGCAGCCTTGTCTTGGAAGGAAAGCTGAGAACAGAGTCATTCTCAGTTCAGGTCACAGGAAAATTCTATTTATCAGTTACAGTTTATTTCAGCAAGGGGCATATCCCACCTTGAACAATGAAATATGAGGGTGAATTTGATGGGCAACTCCCTTGATCCTATCAAATTATGGAAGGACAGAATTTTCTTCCTTCTTCTAGGTTTGAAAAGATTTGTTTAGCTTTAACCATCTTAATTACCATCCTGTGGATAAAGCTAACACAAAACTGATGAAAGATTTGGAAGAAAAAAAAACACAAAACAAAAAATGCCTAGGCCTTTAATTGTGTTCCGTGTATAAGTACATTGAGGTCTTATATTGGAATTCCATATAAAATAATATAGCATACTTTGTAGGTACTTTCCAAGAATTTATGTTCATTATGTGGCAGAATAAATGCAACTCATCTCTGACTTAAAGAAATCATAAGTTAGATTACAAAATTTTCTAACTCATGATGCCTTCCCATAGGATATGACTTATTTTATAAAAATAGCTCCCTAATCACTCTCATCTGAATGAAAACATGTTTTGATGATTTGCATGGGCATCAGGGACATATAACATTCCTGCTGACTAGAGCCATGTGAACATAACTGTCAGTAAACAACTGTTCTCTCTGTTTTATTTAGTAAAGGCAATATTTCTGTAAAATTTAATAGCTTTAGGAAATCTCCTCATTCTCTACATGCACAGATTGGACTTATATTTATGATTCTTCCAATATTTGAAATTTTGTTATTTGAAAAATATTTTAATTTAAAGTATTAAGGACTTTTTTGGATTGCCTGTTTAAATAAAATATATGAATGTGTATATATGCCTTAATTTTTCTTCAGAGATTCATAAAGTCTTTCTGAAACTCTTCATAATATGAGTCACAATAAGATGTAATGGCATTATGGTGCAGGAATGAGTGATGCGATTTTGTTTTATTGATGCGAATGGGAGTTTTTGATAAGCATTATGGTTCAATAGCCTTCCTCAGATTTATTTTGAAAAGTAGACACATGGTATGTGAAGCACAGTGAAGAATACATTGGAGCTATTAACCAAAGATTGCAGACTAAATCTGATGTGCTAGGCAAACATAGAATTAACTCTTTCCTGCATTTTACTCTATATTTACTTCAATATTTTATGAGAGGAATTTTTAATATAGAAGCACCAATTGAAATGATTTTGAAAATGGTTTAGAATTTAAAATCATTTTGATTTATCTATAAAGGCCCATCTCACGTAGACCATTGTCTCTTAGAAATTTCAGGTTCGCTGCTCTTCCTCACTAGTTTAACAAATCACAGCAAATTGAATTAATGAAGTCTTTTAGATTTGCTAAATACTTGTGGCTTTGAAGAAGCCTTTTGTTTGAAAAATAACCATGGAAATGAATACAATGTAAGTATATTAGTATATTCTTAAGATTAATATTTTCATAAATAAATATTTTAATGTATGAAATATTTGTAAAGGGATACTTGGCTACTTCCATGTTCCAGTTTTTACATATGATTTCCTTAAAGGTAAACACCTTATTTCTTTGAATAAGTACAGTAATGACTACTATAATGGTCCTTAAATGATTACTATTTTTAATTATGATGGAATAAATTGAATTTATAAAAGATGAAATATATACTGCATGCTCCTATTGATGATATAATATTAATGAATGACAGTAAACTTTTATGTAATTCTTTGACTGTACATATTAAAACAAAATAAATTAGGGGCTGGAGAATTAGCTCAGTGGTTACAGCACTTGCCTGGCATGCGCAAGGATGCCAGTTGGAACCCCAGCACCACATATACAAAAATATGTGTAGGAACAATGAAAGCCACATGAAAAAACTTAATAAAATTAATTCTCTCTTTCTCTCTCCCACTGTATCTCTTTCTTAGAAAAAAAATATATATTAGCTGTTTCACTGTCAGCAGAGAATATTCTTTTATTGTGAAATACTTAGATCCAGTACCTCTAGCACTAATTAGCATTCCTTAGTGTTAAACAGCCAATATGCAGTCTTATGATCTACCATCTTCCAGATCATTTTATCTGAAATTTCATTTACAGGTTTAGATAAATATTAATTGGAAAGCAGAGTTTCCATAGACCATTCACAAGTTCAGCAAGTCAAAACCATGATTTATATATTTTAATGTGTAACAATTTACCAGACTTTGTCTAAGTATATTAATACATCTGGCATGAAGAAATATAACCTGTTTTTCTAGTCTTAAATATCTATTGTGGTATGTACACCTGTACATTTAATTGATTTATTTCTGTTCAGTGATTCCAGTGTTTTGAATTCCATAAAAATCAGTAACAATTCAATAGACAATATCACTAAGCTATTTGATAAAATAAATCAAAAAAGCTTAAAATTATGACTAATGGCAGCTACAGTTAAAATAATGTATTAGATACTTGAAAATTATTGTTAAGTATGTGAGGTAACACATGTATTAACTGTCTTCACTTAGACATTATAAAATGTGTACATATTTCAGATATCATTTAGGATATACCATAAGTACATAACATTTGTTAAATTAAAATATTTGTAAATTTAAAATATGTTTAAATATTCCAATTAAGTTGAAAATGAATACAGGTGGTGTCAGAAAGATTCTTACACTTGTGCTTAAAAAATTGAAATGTTGCTGGAAAAGCACTTACTGTATAATAATACCTCTTCATTTATTATTTAAGGCATGAAATAAAACAATATAAATTTTTCTTCTGTTATTTATACATGGTTTCTACATTATAAAAATGAAACAAAATTAGGCATAGCATTCAAAAATAAATAATATTCTTGACATCACTGGGAAATGTAAACATGCAAAACACTATCCAAACTTTGTTACAGTTGTTTAAATATTTTACTATTTTATTACTCAGGTTGGGTATTTAAATCTTCACTATTTGTGAGGGCAAAGATGGAGTGGTTGTGAGAATAATGAGATTTGGTTTTGTTAAAATATTCTAATAAACTCTATTAAGTAACAAATCATGATCAAATTATTAAAAGTTTGTAATTAGTTTTTTTTTTTATTTTTTTAAAGAGAGAGGGACAGTGAGAGAGTCAGAGAAAGAGAGGAACAACTTTATTTAGTTTTTCACATGGCCTTAGTTGCTCCAACACTCAGTTGTGTATGTGGTGCTGGGGTTTGAACCCGGTTCATTGGGCTTGCCAGGCAAGCTCCAAAACTGCTGAGCCACTGCTCCAGCCCCTTGTAACTAGTCTTAACTTTGCTGTAAAAGGAGTTGTAAAATTGTTTCCAATATAAGTTGCTTATTGTGCCTGTTCAGTATCTAAATGCTTAAGTCTGTCTCCTAACATGTTATAATTACAGAAGATATTTGAATTCTTAACAGATGATGCACTCATGTTTATTAGGTCTTTTTGTATTATTCAAAATATAGTAAGATTTCACTTGTTACAACTTACTTTCTTGTTCAAGCACTAACTAAACATGGAATCATTGCCTTCAGTTTAATACTGAAATCATGTTTATATCCTGTTCTCTTCTGAAATTTATCTTCTACAAGGACATTTTCTGATATAATGTAGGTAATTGAGATAATTTTAAGATGATTATAGGTTGTACCTACAGTTTTTTTTAATAACAAAATATGTTGGAATGCGTTCTATGCCATGATTTGGAAAACTACCCAAACAGTGTTAGTTAGAGTATATACAGAAGAAATAAGTCTTTTGTTTTCTTTTCTATTTCAATTAGTGCCTGAAAATGCTTAAGATTTTCTGAAAAAAATTAAGAATAATCATAATATCTAATATTAATATATATCATGATTGTATGAATTACCTCTGTTCCCTAAAACTTCCATGAGGCATGGGTTTTGATGGGCCTTATTAATCAACATTCATCTATCATAGTGTGGTTCTGCATTAGTGGGTATATTCATATGAGGCATCTAATTAGTCTGTGGCTCTGTCAGGATCTTTGAATGTACTGTTCAAAGGTATGGAGTTTAAATTATGCAAGATGAATAAGTCTTAGAGATCTACTGTTCAATACAATGCCTATAGTAAACCGTATTGCACTGTATACATAACAATTGGATAGAAGAGTAGGAAGTTTGTTGTGTTCCTATCATAAAAATAATAAATAAAGAGGGAAGGAGGAAAGACTTGGAGGTGATGGCTGGATGTTTATAGTACTGATATAGGTGATGGTTTCATTTTTCTCCAAATATGTCAAGTTGTATAGCTTAAATATATGTGTATTTTTTGTGTATCAAAATAAATATCTCAGTAAAATAAATTTAAAAAAAACATTGATACAGAAATCAAGAAAGAGATCATGAAACCCAATATCATCTTCATGAGTAATAAAGATGAAGGTGAAGGCTGTGGCCAAGGTGTAAGAGACAAATAAGCTTTCTTATTCTCAGTCCACTATCTGAAAGAATGTTTAGGTTGGAAAGGACACTGGATTAATATGCCAGACTTATGATATTTGATGTATTTGCAACATCCAAATGAGGATTTTTGATCAGTGATTATATTCCACTAATCAGATGACTCCTTAGGTGGTAAAGTACAGGTCTAGTGACCAGAGCTGTATAGGAAGTGACTCATTCCATAAACACTGTGATATGAATTATATATGAGGTGTCCTCTGAACACTCATGTGTGAGATAATGCAAAAAAGGTTTAGAGGTGAAAAAATTGGATTACGAGAGCTTTAATTTAATGAGTGCATTAATCCTCAATAGAAATTATCTGGATAGAAACTGTAGGCAGGTAGGAAATGACTAGAAGAAGTGGCTCATTGGGGATGTGCCTTTGGTATTTATATTTTTTTGTGGTGAGGAGAGCCCCCTCTCTCCCTCTCTCTCTCTTTCTCTCAGTCTTCCTCCTCTCCCTCTCCCTCTCTTTCTCTTCTTCCTTATGCCAAATGCTAAGCTGATTTTGTCTGCCACACTCTTCTCCCATGTTGTTCTGCCTCACCTCAGGCCCTGAATGGAGCCGGCTATCTATGCACTAAGACCTGTGAAACCATAAGCTCCAAAATAAACTTTCTCTCGCAATAAAATTGTTCTTGTCAGATCTTTTGGTCACACTAGTGAAAAATCTGATTAAAACACACTGGAATCTTACATATCCATTTAAATCAGGGGGTCTTCTGGGGAAAACAGCAACATGGGGAACCCACGCTAGGCATCCATGATATGGCATTAGCCTTGAATAACTATGTATATATACATTTGTTCTTGATTGTTTGAAAATATTTCCCCCTCAATTGTAACTCCATAGTCACCTAATAAAAAAAAGAAAAAAACCCACAATGGAATGGAAAAATATTTCCTAATGATAATAATAAAGTCAAGAGAACAATAAATGAATTCCACAGCAGTCCAGGAACTATGTGAACTACAATACTTGTCTTAATTCCTTCTATATTTATTACACCCCATTATAGATGGTTTACAAAGTTAAGCAATTTTATTCTGATCGAATACACTGAAAATTGCTAAGCCAGGATCCAAACCTAGGCTTTCTTATTTTGGATTTGTACTTTTCTCAGGTGATAAAGAGTTACTTAGGGCTGGAGTGGTAGCTCAGCAATTGGAGGGCTTGCCTGGCATGTGCAGGGACCAGGGTTTGAACGCCATTACCACATACACAACTAAGTGTTGGAGAAAAAAGACCAGATGAAAAAATTTTTAAAAAATTAATTCTCTCAATCCTCTCTCTCTCACCCTCTCTCTCTCTTCTTCCTCTCTTAAAAAAAGAGTTGCTTAGTGAGTTCATTACTACAGACTTCTTAAATACATTGACATACTGCTTCAATATAATTTGTGCTTTGAGAGATTAAGTCTCAACATTTTGGGGTAATTTTTAATATTATTTCTTAAATTAATAATCATCCCAGCATTACTTACAGGATGCTCATAGCATAGTTTTAGCTCAAACCTAAGAATTTGAATTAAAAGTTCAAAAAATGTTATAGCCTTTTGATATGATTCCATCAATGAAACCATTTGTGGCTTATTTAATATCTAGCATTTGGATAATTTTAAATCAAAATCATATGGCATGTACGATTTCTTCAAAACTGAAGGTAAATAGAGCAATGATGATCTACTTATTCACCTTAAAAATTGTTATATACCCTGTGAATAAATTTGGTATAGAGACTTGAAAATCAAAATAAAAACAGTTTAACATACTCTGTTCTACAAAGACAAAACTCCAAAATTCAACAAATCATAATATAAAGATCTTATATTATGTGTACTTTAATGCTATGCATTTCAGATTCAAATTATGAACAAAAATTGTTGTAGAATCTTGTATAGCAACTCTTTCAAACTTTTTAGGTGGACTTATGGATCTTAAGTCTGGAGATTTTTGTAACTCCCAAGAAAATATAATAGGTGGACTGGTGCTAAGTTTTGGCTAGATAATATGCTTATAGTATATTGATATCTATAATCAAAACTCAAAATATCAAAACATAGAATAACATTAACTAAATTGCAATATTTTACTTTAGTTTTAGAATATGTACTAAACTATAAAAAGCAGTTTTTTTCTTACCTAAATAATAAGATGTATCTTATTACTTAGCTATCACCATGTCATGCAATATGAGGATTGTTTTCAGAAATACTTATATATTTATTTATATATGTATTTTCTGATTGTCACATATTTGTGCAGATTTATAAGGTGCAATGTGATGCTTTGTTTCATTTACAATCAACTTAGGATATGCTAATTAGCATATCCATATCTTAAAGTTCTATCATTTTTTATAGTAACTACATTCAAAATCTTCTCTTCTATTTTGATATATAATGCATTACTGTTAACTATGTTCACTCCTCTGTGTCACAGAACACCATATCTTATTCCTTTTATATAACTATAACATTGAACCTTACAATTTAGTTTTCAACAGCCAAAGGGAAAGAAAAATGTTATATTGTTATTTATGTGATATAATTATTTATTATAATTGTTTATTATCACAGAAGTCTTTTCTTTGAAGTATGTTAAACAAAGTAGCAGAGCCCCCAGTGCATAATAGCTCTTGATAAAAATAACTTTCATGTATACCTCAAAATTCTCTTTAATTTAGTTATATATTTATATATTTTTCTCTTCTGTAGGTGTTAATCATTAACTCAGATAGCAATTTAGTGTCAATAATAAAAAGGTATCATTTCTTTTTTACATAAATACCCCATGCTTGAGTCCTTGACTTGGGGACAGTGTGCAGAACTGTAAACATTTTTCTGCCAAGAAGTATCACAGTTTGTGTTAAAACACTAAATCCATTCATGGGATATTAAAGCAAGACTACATTTACTTTGGTTAGCCAGAAATACCTATTCTTCTATAGAAGAATGTTCTAGATCATTAATTAAATGTACCAAAATCTACATATAACAGAGCATAAAATTCAGCCTCAGCATTCACACATCTCCAATGTGGACCATTAATCCTCTGTTCTGTTGCAGGTGTCACATGAACAACCATCTACCAGAACTGATGAAATTGAAATTGATGCTGCTGTTCTCCTACTCAATCCCAAATACTTGGGCTGGTGCCACAAGCTGAACCACTTAAATAAAGTTGTGTTTCTAGTCATCAGAAAGGATGAGTTGTTTTATATGCTTACATGTTCTTCTTATTATTCATTACATTAAACCTTACTGGAAAAAAGACAGACTTAATAGATGAGGCTATCACTGTATAAAAATTCAGCTTTATATAATTAGAAATGTAACTTAGTAGTCTGCTCACTTACTAAGGATTTTATTCATTGCTCAAAAAAGCTAAAGCAATATGAAGCAAACAGTAGGCATCTTCTCTGAAGAGTTGGAGAAGTCCACAGTATAAAGTCTGTCTGCATGTGTGCATGCGTGCTTTTCCTAGGCGTTTTCTTATACAGAAACCCACACTTATCCATTAGCAAGTTGTTAAACTTTAAGGCTGGATTCTCCCTACTTGCATAGTACTCCTGTGTCCTCAGTAAGCTGGTGTTCTCATCTTTCTACCCCTCCCCCTGAAGGGTGTCTTTCTCTACGATGCCAAATGACTTGTTTGCTGCATGTATCTATGTCTCTAAAGAATCACATAAAATTTATGATAATGTAGATGTTCCAACCATTTTCTATTACAGAAATGTGATGTTCTTTCTAGTTTTCCACATGGGAGAACCTGGGACTGCCTGAAACCAAATATTTTAAACCAAACTTCGTACAATCATCCTTGAAATCAGAAGTTATGCATATTTGATTTATAATTATATTTTAGCATAATGAATGAGCTGACCCATGTATGTATTCAGACAGAAACTTCTTTGTTTAATAATAAAGAGCACACTATTATGCCAAATATTCCATCAAGAAGTCCATTAAAAATTGTCTCCTGAACAGTATCTCCAATAAATTGCCTCTTTATTAATTTAAATTTCAATCAATATTAAACAATTAGCTTGCTTCCAAACACAGCATTCTTTTAGAACCACTTTTGTTTCAGTTAACTATTACTGAAAAAAACAAAGCATCACACAACTTAGTGGCTTAAAATCATAATAAATTAATATTTAATAATTGTTTTGCTTCTTTTGGGGAAACTTGGTGAGCCTTATGCTGGTTTTGCTGATTGCATCACCCCCTGAAGCATGTTTGTGACTGAAAACCTGATTGACAGAGACAAGAGTTGGATTTGAGTTTACATTCCCATATCCTCTTTTCATATTGTGTCTCACACTCCAGACCTTCTCCAAGGAGCATAGTCTGGACCCCTACATAGTAAGGCTATGTACATAGAGAAAACATTCCATATCACATGAAAATGTTTATCTTAGTCTGGGCTGCCATAATGAAACACTACAGACTGGGTGGCATGAAGATCTCAATTGGTTTATCACAATTCTGTAGGCTCTAATGTCCCAAATCAGTGTTTCAACCTATTAAATGTAATGACTTTCTTCCCAATGTGCAGACAACCATTTTTATATGACTTCACATAGCCTTTTCTTGATGCTTGCACGAAGAAAGAGGAAGTGGATGGATACTTTGAAACCTCTTCTTATTGGGACATTAATCTTATTAGTTATGGCCCCACCTTTATGACCTTATTTAACTATAATTACTTCCATAGAGACCCTTTCTCCAAATATAGTCTCCCTGGGGATAAGGGATTCAATGTGAGTTTGGGGTAAGCACATTGATTGCATAACAGTTCATATTGAACCTCTGCTTCTACTATACTTGCTAAAACCATGCAGATGTTAAGCTCAGATCAGCATGAGTAGCAACTATATAAAGCTATGAATAAATAATACTGTGGTTCCATGCTCTTGGTTAGTCAGAATTGATATAATTAAAATGGCCATTCTACCAAAATCACCATACAGATGCAATGCAATCTCCATCAATTTTCCAATGTCATTCTTTACAGATATAGAAAATCAATTCTCAAATTCATTGAGAACTTTAAGAAACCCAGAATAGCCAAAACATTACTAAGCCAGAAAGACAAAACAGATGGCTTCACAATAACAGATCTAAAACTATACTATAGAGCTCTAGTATTAAAAACAGCATGGTGTTAGTATCAAAATAGGAATGAAGATCAATGGAATAGGATAGAAGACTCTGAAACAAACCCATAAATCTTTAAACATCTGATCATTGATAAAGGGGGTCAATAATAACATGGAGGAATGACAGACTATTCAACAAATGGTGCTGGACAAACTGCACAGCCACTTGCAAAAAGTTGAAATTAGATCCTTCTCTCTCATCTTCACAAAAATCAAATTTAAATGGATCAAGGAACCAGGAATCAAACCAGCTACAATAAAATTGCTAAAAGAAAAGTTAGGACCTTCACTCCATTATGTGGGAGTTGGTGAAGACATTCTCAACAAGATTCCTAAAGTGAAAGAATTGAAGTAAAAAAACATTGAGTGGGATGCCATTACGCTAAACAGCTTTTAGACAGCTAAAGAATTGTCAAAATTGTCAAAAGACAACCTAAAGAATGGGAGATAACCATGGCCTCTGATTCTTCTGATAGGGAACTAATATCCAGAATTTACAAAGTACTCATTAAACTTAATATCAAAACCACAATTCAATGAATAAATGGGCAAAAGAGCAAAATAAAAACTTCTCAACAGAGGAAATTGAGCTAGCCAATAAATACATGAGAAAGTGTTCTAAATCAGTAGTAATCAGAGAAATGCAAATCAAAACTACATTAAGATTCAACTCACACCAGTCAGATTGTCAAAAATGAAGAATATAAACAATAACAGATGCTGGAGGGGTTGTGGGGAGATAGGAACACTAGCACACTGTTGGTGGAACTGCAGACTGGGCCAGCTCCTCTGGAAAGCAAAGTGGAGAATCCTCAAAATATTAGGAATGGACCTACCATATGATCCAGCTATGCTTCTTCTGGGTATTTTTCCAGAAGAGTTAGAATCAGCACATTTCAGTGACACAGCAAAATCTATGTTCACAGCAGCTCAATTTACAGTAGCTAAATTACGGAACCAATCCAGATGCCTCTCGCTGGATGAATGGATCCAAAAACTGTGATGTATATATATATATACCATGGAATTCCACTCAGCAATTAGAAACAACAAAATTGCAGTCTTTGAAGGTAAACGGATGGAGATGGAAGAAATCATGCTGAGCAAAGTTAGCCAAACCCAGAGAGTCAAGGGTGGAAGCTGGAGCTAAACCCAGGTATTTGTGAAAGGTAGTAAACCTCATGTATTATACCCAACAAAAGTGTAGCAACACATAATCTAGGGCAATCATAGATATGTAGTGGTGGGTGGACAGAAGGAAGAGAGGAGAGGGAGGGAGAAGAGGGAGGGATCTAGGGGGTGATTCTGGTTTAAGAATAAGTGCATATCTTATTATTACTTTATATGCATTTATCATTGTATAATAACTCATTTCCTTAATAATAATAATAATAATAATAATAAAAGAACACCTAGGTTCATTGAGGGTAACCAACTTGGCATTCCAGCAAATTGCCATTGAAAAGGAAAACTTTAAATTCATTACCCAACTTATTATTTTTTAAGGTGATTTATTTTGCTGTTGCCTTTTTTAAGATGCCTTCTTTAACGATTCCTCCTCTTTAACCCTGTATACCTCATTACAGTCAGACCAGCACAGTCTCTGGAATTAATGAAGTATCTCCAAAACAACATTTTTATTCACAAGAATAAATGTAGAGAGGGTGAAATCATGCTTTGTGCTTTTGTTTTTCTTTTTCTGTTAACACCTTGCCAGTATTCATTTGTATATGCAAAAGATGACAAAATTGTGATAAACTCTGAATAGATAATATTCTACTTATGTGGGGAAGAGACATCAGACTAAATTTATTCTGACCATAAAGATAGTCCTAAATTACCAAAATGTATATTTTAGCTGGACAATACATAAAGGAAACTAGTGAATTTGTTAAGAATATATTAATTCCTCAATGTGGTTAAATGGCAAACAAAATACAAATAATGCAGAGGTGTAGGTACGGTGCAGATGCTGTGAGAACCATTCTTGTCTCTTATTTTTTTTTTCTTTTTTTTTTCCACCTTTATTAGAAGTATATTGCGATACAGGATACAGATGAGGGGGAAACATTGTCAAAACTGTAGCAATCAATGTGTATAAACTTTGATAACCAGGGGTAATGCTAACGCATAGATAAGCTACTGTGGGTTTCATCTATTGCCGTTTCCCCCATAAGAACTTATGTGTTAAATGGGTATCTAGTGTA